>JARPMJ010004700.1:0-42500 GCA_033366665.1 Phoxinus dragarum
AAATTCAAAGTGTCAACTTTTAGTGGTCTGATTTTGTGAGTTACTGCAAAATGCTTATCTCCATAGTTATTTTAAAATGTATACAAATGGTTCAAAATATCCAGAAAATGGTCACTGTACAATATGAAGAACGGGTTACAGAAGCTAGTTATCTATCAAAATAATGGCTTAGAGATGGGTAAAATAAATCAAACCCCTAGCACCAGCCATGTGCCCTCATTCAATGGAGATAGGCTACTCAGTGTTTTCTGGTCAGTCGGTTAGTGACAATGTAATTCTAGAGATGTTTTAATATTGGGCTTAGGGTTGGGTTTTGATTGAAAGGGGAACATCAGTTCAGATGATGAAATAGTCCAAGCAAAGAAAGATAGAATGGAAATTCATGGTTCTGAAGGGAAAATGTAAATTCAGAAATCATATTTGCAGCATATACAGGAGTACAGAATAAAGTAGCATATTGTGGTTTGTGTTCAGTTTTCTTTTGAGGCCAACAGTTCAGACTTTTATTTTCAGTCGTAGTTGGCACGACATGACTGACCCTCAAAGTTGAAATATAGGCGAACAAGTTTTTTTTTGTTTTGTTTTTTTTAAATCTGTAGGCTATGTGAATCAATGTCATGTCTTCAAGAAATACATAACCTTTGAATTATTATTATTTCTAATTATTATTTTAGCATTGTATTTTTGATCAAAACACCACTTCAAAAAGCTGAATTTATGTTAAAATATAATCATTTTATTATTAATAATAATAATAATAATGGATATTTCAATCTCAAGAGAGAAGTGCAGCAGAAAATGTTTTGCTTTGTGTGATTTTGTTTGGATTTACAATTGTGTGTGTGTGTGCCTAAAGCTTATACCATGCAGGATTGCATTTTTATTCACACACTGTCATAAAAACACTATTTGACCAACTAATCAAATAATATAGTCTACAAATAAAACTAAACACACATTTCTTTAAAAAAGAAAGAAAAAGAGGAAAAGTAATCTTTCCATTACCAGGCTGAAACAATCGCTATTGGTTGTTTGTTTCACCTACTTTGATCATGATTGGTTAATCTGACTGTCATCTACGTAACTGGCCAATGACAACTGTGCGCGCCTTTTTACTGGTCATGTTTGAAAATACGTCAGTTTGAGTTGATGACTGCGTGTGTGTGTGTGCTGCTACTGCTCGGCAAGATTACTCAGTCTTTACTTATGGCAGTTAAATTCTTATTTTTAACTAATTTGCGTTGTGACATGTAAACGGAGGAGAACAGAAGCTGATATGTGAACACAGAGGAAGGTCGGACTGGATGAGGTCCTGCAAACATATATGCGATATCAGGTAAGAGAACATTTTTCAGTCTCTGTTACATAAAGTTATGTTTCGTGTTCATGTCCTATAACGTTATATCCACTATAATTTTAGAAAAACAGATCTATTAATAAATATGTCATGTTTAGGTATTAAAATAAGGTGAGAGTGCTAATATAGTTAATGGTAGAATAATGCAGATAAACACATCTTGTGTTAATGGAGTTCATTAACTTCCCAGATGTTCTGTGTACACACGAGAGTTTTAATAAACGGATAACGGACATAACGTACAACCCTGCAGCTGTGTGTAGGCCTACCATTGACTGTGAAGGTGTGCTTCATCAATCGCGATTAGCATGTGTTTAATATTGTAAGTTAGCCTCTGATGTCAATGTTGTCAGCTAGTTTAAAACTAAAACACATGAAAACCCTAGTGAAAAAAATAATATACTTATATATATTTACAATACATTTACATATTTGTGTACTTAATATTTACCCTGCAATTTTTCTTTGGTATCCTAAATGATATACTTAAAGTCAATAAGAACAACACATTTTGTACTTAATGCACTTTAGTTATCTGGAAGTGCTGAGGTTAAGTGTAACGTATTTGATTGTGGAACTATTGCAAGTATACTTTAGGTACACTTTATTAATAGTGATATATATATATATATATAATTCAATTTTTGTTTTTTTCCAAATTGTTGTAATATAAAAAAAAAAGTTACATTGTGCACTAAAGAAATGCTCCAAATATAGTTTTATTATAAATTAAATATAAGTCTTAGGTGATTGTGTCAATAAATATGTTAATGGGCTTGAAGGATAATAAGTATGTTTTTGTATAGGTTTTTTATTTATTTATTATTTACTAGGGAGGGAGCATCCAAATAAGTAAGTACACTCTGAAACACTAGAATCTACTGAAGATTTGAGAAAATATTATTGGTCTAAATCTCTTATGTTTTTCTAGATAGCCGTTTCGGAGTATTTTTACATCACCTCTTCAAAAACTGGTAACTGCTAATGATAAGAGATTTGTTTACTTCTTTGTTTGTTTACAGAGAGACAACTCCACCACGATTATCAACTTCAGTAAATTTTAACCATTGCTTCTAAACCATTACATTTGGGATTAATATATTATATAGTAAAAGTATTATTATCATCGTCAAAAGTCATTTCCTCTACCAGTGACAAATCTGAGTAACTTTTTATCCTTTTGTCTTTCTTCCTCTAAAGTGACAAAGAAAGGAGAACATGTCACCATCATCAGTCCTTTATTTAGTTCACTGAAGAACATCAAGGGAAAGACCCTCAGACGTGTCATAACAGGATAAATGTGGCTACAGGTAAAATGATTAGATTGTTTGATTTTGGTTGTACCAATTTCCTTTTTTAAGCTACAATTGTGTGATGTGACATGTAGCCAAGTATGGTGTCCCCATACTCGGAATTTGTGCTCTTCATTTCACCCATTCAAGTGCACACACACACGCACACACACACACACACCCGGAGCAGTGGGCAGCCGTTTTTGCTGCGGCACCCAGGGAGCTATTTGTTCATGTTGTCTGAATGTTTTATAATACGTTGTAATACGTTTTGTTTAATATTGTTTAAAGGAATGGTAATACAAATCTTTCTTTTTAAAGGACTTATCAGCCCACTACACCCCACCCAAGACTGACCAAGGATCCAGATGAGTACTGGCAATTTGGTGAAGGATTGTTACTACACTGCACTGTCACTTCTGGTATGGATCCATTAACCTTTTGTTATGTGTGAGGTGCTTTGATTTTACTTAATTTAATAAAATTTACAAAATTAGATTTTACATACTTTACTTAGAGTAGTTCACTTTAAAATTAAAATTACCCCATGATTTACTCACCCTTAAACCATCCTAAGTGTATATGACTTTCTTCTTTCAGACAAATACAATCCGAGTTATATTAATAAACACCCTGACGCTTCCAAGCTTCATAATGGCAGTGGATTGCAACCATCAGTTTGAAGCTCAAAAAAAGTGCTGCTATCCATCATAAACAAACTCCACGCGGCTCTGGGAGGTTAATAAAGGCCCTCTAAAGCAAAATCATGAGTTTGTGTAAGAAACATATCCATATTTAAAACTTTATTAAGTAAAATAACTAGCTCATGGCCATACGCAGTCTATTTGCGTATAAAGTACAACTTACGCAACTTGTGACGTCAGAAGTAGCGTAGTGCATAATGGCGTAGCGTAAATATCAGCAGTGCGTCGCATTACTCGCATAAGTTGCGCTTTACCCTTTAAGTGCAATCCGTATGTTCGTTTGGCCGGAAGCTAGTTTTTTGCTTTCTAAAGTTTTAAATTTGAATATTTTTCTTACACAAACACATGGCTTTGCTTCAGAAGGCCTTTATATAACCCCCCGGAGCCACGTGGATTTCTTATATAATGCATGGAAGCACTTTTTTGTGTTTCAATCTGATGGTTGCAATCCACTGCCATTATGAAGCTCGGAAGTGTCAGGGTGTTTATTTATATAACTCCGATTGTATTTGTCTGAAAGAAGAAAGTCATATACACCTAGGATGGCTTGAGGGTAGGGGCTGAACGATTTTGGAAAATAATCTAATTGCGATTATTTTTACCAATATTGCGATTGCGATTTAATATGCGATTATTTTTTAAGCTCTTTATCTTTTATATTATTTAACAAACACAAGCAATAAATCATTGTAAAATATGGATGGGAATCTTTAGGCACCTCATGAGCCGATCAACTTTTTTTATTTATTAATTAATCTTATTAATAAAACTTCAAATATTTATTTCATTACATATGTAATTATAAGTTGGCTACTTTTAAAAATAATTACACATTTAAAAACGAAATTAATACAATTACATGTTAAGAATTTTAAATAGGCTATATCAACGAATATCTTCAAAACATAAAAGCTATCAATAAAGCGGGGAAAAAAACATTACAAGCAATAAACAAAGAGTGCTTTCAGTATTTAAGAGTAGTCTGAATGTTTTCTAATCAAGAGCTGTGATTCAGTGATTTTTCTTTATCAGTTTACATACGATAAGCTGCTTCACACTAATGCACAGATCTCTTTGAAATATAAGATGTGGTTTGTCCTGTCTGTTTAATAACTGACTGTTTACAGTTAATTTCGCGTCATAAACGCATTTTGAAATGCAAGTACACGTAGACAGAGTCGCTCACAGCCGCATGTGAGAGCGCACTTCACAAAGCGGACGTGAGTATTTGAAATTGAAAGCAGCTTTTGTCGATGGTTTTCATATTTTTATTTTTAATATATAAGCCAACTGCATTCCAAAATACATACGATGCCTTTATAGAGCATTTGTAAGGAAAATACCGGCGGGCGAGACCGCGCACTACTAGTGAAAGCGCGAGTATTTCACAGCGCATATGTGCCATACGATCTAGTAGTACAATGAAGCCCGCGAATGTCCAATTCGCTTCAACTTTTCCGAACTGTATGAAAGACTATTTTTCGGAAGGTTCGAATGTGTGTGACAGAGGAATTAGAAGCAAGCAGAATACGGTTGTTAAAAAGCGCACGCAGCGTCATCACGCATCTGTGTTTAAAACTAAGCTCAGACTCGATTCTGAAATTATCTGAATCATTGAAGATAATCTATAACACAATCACATAAATAAACAAACTGTTCTTTCCTGGAGCCTATGCCAGGCCTATATGCGTAGCGTGCCAAGTTGATGCTTCATCTGCAGTGCAGACTGCTTTACGATCGCGTGTCACGTGACCAGAGTCTAATCGCAGCTTTTGCGATTACAAAATCGCGTTTCATCAAATCGCGATATTATCGCAAATGCAATTAATCGTTCAGCCCTACTTGAGGGTGAGTAAATCGTGGGCTAATTTTAATTTGAAAGTAAACTACTGCTTTAATACTATGTTGTAGTTAGGATTCTGAATTAAGTGTAATGTTTGTCTGTCTACTTATCAGAAATATACAGAGCCACATATATTATCAGAGATTAGAGCTGCAATTGTTGAATGATTTTGATCTCGATTCAAATACTACGCAATATTTTCCTAAATGACAACGATTTGTCTTAAACCTTTGTCAAGTAAGATCACAGTGAACATTTATATCTGCGTTGATGCTGTCAGTAGCCACATTTACATAGACGTTTTTTGTTTCGGTCAGAATGAAATCATTCTGATTGATGAATCTGAACATTGTTTTTACATAAATGCTAAGTCATCGGGTTGATGTGCATTTATAAGTCACAAGCATCAAATCTGATTTTAATCTTTTGATTAGGCGCGTGCCTTCTTCAGTGTGCTAAAGAAGGCACACGCCGAAACGCGTTTTGTGCAAATAAAACTATTTATTCATAGTGCGGCCTCTCTTCTGTTCTATATCATTTTTTAATCATTCATTCTAGAGATTTGTTCAAAAACGCTAATTCATCTAGTAATGAAACAAGTATTTTAGTCATTAAATCATTCATCCAAACTTTTTTTTTTTCATTTAGATAAAACATTTTAAATCGACTGTAGAAATTAACATTTTGTCAGAACCTCTAGTAACTGACATGTTATGTTGTTAAGTTATCTGTTCAGAATCGTGATCTCGCTAAAATAATCGGGATTCTCATTTTAACTTAATTCTAACTTAAAGTTATTAAAACTGTGACTCTTAAGTCGAGCCATCCTAGAAATGTAAGAATAGTTCCACACCTGTGATCACCTCAATTATTTTCCAAAGACAAAAATAATAATATTTTAATATTTTTACTTTAAAAGTTACAATTAAAATACTTTATTATGCATCATGTTGTCGGCCCATTCTATCATGGACTGAGAATCTGATTGTGAGAAACTACCTAATATTAAAATGACAAAAAAGTCTTGAGACAAATTATTATTATTATTGTTTATAATTATTTTTTCAATGGCTAACTTGTATCAATGAATGAATTGATGCTTTCAAACACATCGCATATTCATACTTTATAAACTGGTTTTATTAGTACAAAATAAGAATAGTCTGAATAAATAAACAGTAATTCTCTATTGATTTCCCAAATGCCCTTCCATTGACATTCCAATACCATGACCATTCCAATTGAAGTTTTATGCTGCTTTTTATCCTGAGTAAAAGTTGTTATTCTTTCATAATGTATTGTGACATGTGTAAGTAACATGATTTCACTAAAATCATAATCTCTAAAAAAACAAATTTGTTTTGCAGAGGCTCTTAAGAAGACTGCACACAGATCAACTGGCAAGAAACTGAGAGGGAACTTTCAAAATAGTTTGGGACAAGAGATGGAGGAGGGACAGTGTCTAGAATGCGCAAATGACTGTCTGCAGTATAAGCTGTACTGATAAATGTATAGTTGCTGCTTCTTCTAACTGTCCCCAATTTATTTCCTGTTCAAATGTTCAAAGCTTTCAGTAAAGACTGGGTCAAATACAGGTTAAAAATATGTATTTTAACAATTAGGTATATAACTTTAAAGAGATACTCTTTAATCTGACAAAAATCTGCTTCTTTAAATATTGTCTCTGGAATTTCAGAATATAGCATAATATGATGGGTAATTTCAATAAAGTTTAAATTGAAAAGATTTCAATCTTACTGTGTGCTCTAATGTTTTAAAACTTGTTTGTGTGGTGTTGCTACTCATTTAGATGGAACCCAGATGATCCCTAGTTGGGCCACATGCCCATGATTCCTAGTTGGGCCCCACCTAAATCCCTGTGAAATCCTGCATAAAACCTCAATGAGTAAGTTGCTGGGGCCAACATGGAACCCGTGGACAAACCCACTTACAGCCCATGTAGTAACCTTGTAGTACCCACAAAAAAAACTAAAGCTGGGACCAAGATGGGTCTTGTGCATGTAGCCCAGTTGGGGCCCACCTGTTTATAATTGCCATCCTATATGCAATCCATGTGGGCAATTAACATGGGGCCGTTATGTAACCCGTGGACAATCCCATACAGAGCCCATTTTTTCAGCCCATTTCAAACCCACATGGGCCCCACATACAAATGTCGTGGGGTTAAGTTGGGACCGAGATGGGTCTTGTGCATGTTGCCCACTTGGGTCCCACCTAGTACCGAGTGCAATCCTACATGAAATCCATCTGGGCAATTAACATGGGGCCATTATGTAACCCGCGGACAATCCCATATAGAGCCCATTTTTCTGCCCATATCAAACCCACATGGGCCCCACATACAAATGTCTGTGGGGTTAAGCTGGGACCGAGATGGGTCTTGTGCATGTTGCCCACTTGGGTCCCAACTAGTACCAAGTGCAATCCTACATTAAATTAATCTGGGCATTTAACATGGGGCCATTATGTAACCCGTGGACAATCCCATATAGAGCCCATTTTTCTGCCCATATCAAACCCACATGGGCCCCACATACAAATGTCTCTGGGGTTAAGCTGGGACCGAGATGGGTCTTGTGCATGTTGCCCACTTGGGTCCCAACTAGTACCAAGTGCAATCCTACATTAAATTAATCTGGGCAATTAACATGGGGGCCATTATGTAACCCGCGGACAATCCTACATGTGGCCCATTTTTTCAGCCCATTTCATACCCATATGGGCCCCACATACAAATGTTGGCTGGGAGTGTGTGGTCTTCAACTGAGAATGTTCTCAACACACATGTACTTATAATAACTCATGATCATCTCTCCTGACCGATCATCTCCTCAGTGTTCTGCAGATCATCAGAGAACGACATCTTCCTGTAGATCGAACGGGTTAGAGAGATAGTTCGAGCCTTCAAACCTGCAGATATTTATATGTTAAAAAAAAACACATACACGAATGATTGTCAGGGTTGTATTTGGCTGGCCAGTATTAATAGGCTAATAATATTGTTTGTGTTTTTCCCCCTAAACATATCAGAGAGCCAGACACATTTTGATGCATTAAATAATAATTTGTCATAAACACTGCAATATTCCATAAAAATAAAAACCTAGAAACAAATTTTTGAAAACGTGTTGTAAGTTACAACTTGTAACATCATTCATTTCAATGTTAGGCTACTTCTTGTTTCTGAACGTTCGAGAACATTTGAAAGTAACGCTCTCATAAAGTTTGCAGGATTATGTGGTGTGTCCCTGTAACGTTCACATGACGGAGAAAGGCTTACATTAAAATTGCTGTTTTAAACAGTCAGAGAACAGCTTCTGTGAGCGCGTTCACACGGAACATCAGATCTGTGAGCGCGTTCACACGGAACACCAGATCTGTGAGCGCGTTCACACGGAACACCAGATCTGTGAGCGCGTTCACACGGAACACCAGATCTGTGAGCGCGTTCACACGGAACATCAGATCTGTGAGCGCGTTCACACGGAACATCAGATCTGTGAGCGCGTTCACACGGAACATCAGATCTGTGAGCGCGTTCACACGGAACATCAGATCTGTGAGCGCGTTCACACGGAACATCAGATCTGTGAGCGCGTTCACACGGAACATCAGATCTGTGAGCGCGTTCACACGGAACATCAGATCTGTGAGCGCGTTCACACGGAACATCAGATCTGTGAGCGCGTTCACACGGAACATCAGATCTGTGAGCGCGTTCACACGGAACATCAGATCTGTGAGCGCGTTCACACGGAACACCAGATCTGTGAGCGCGTTCACACGGAACATCAGATCTGTGTGAGCGCGTTCACACGGAACATCAGATCTGTGAGCGCGTTCACACGGAACATCAGATCTGTGAGCGCGTTCACACGGAACATCAGATCTGTGAGCGTGTTCACGCGGAACACCAGATCTGTGAGCGCGTTCACACGGAACACCAGATCTGTGAGCGCGTTCACACGGAACATCAGATCTGTGAGCGCGTTCACACGGAAACATCAGATCTGTGAGCGCGTTCACACGGAACATCAGATCTGTGAGCGCGTTCACACGGAACACCAGATCTGTGAGCGCGTTCACACGGAACATCAGATCTGTGAGCGCGTTCACACGGAACATCAGATCTGTGAGCGCGTTCACACGGAACATCAGATCTATGAGCGCGTTCACACGGAACATCAGATCTGTGAGCGCGTTCACACGGAACACCAGATCTGTGAGCGCGTTCACACGGAACACCAGATCTGTGAGCGCGTTCACACGGAACATCAGATCTGTGAGCGCGTTCACACGGAAACACCAGATCTGTGAGCGCGTTCACACGGAACATCAGATCTGTGAGGATCATGCAGATGTTCGTCCAGCGGAGAGTCAGACACACTGAAGACTCACTTTAATACTTTCTTATTTTTCTTTTTTTTTTGTAAGTAGTAAATTGTTATATTTCTTGGATGGAAATCAGAGTTTGTATAATGTTATAATCTTTCTCCTGATTCATTCTTATGGATTTGAGTCCTGCAGTGTTTAGAAGTCATGTGAGGAAGCTAATCCAACACACACACACACACACACACACACACTAACACACACACACACACACACACACACACACACACACACACACACACACACACACACACACACACACACACACACACTCACTCTCTGAATCAGACGTGATGCTTCAATACTTTATATATTTTGTCTTTTTGTTGCACTGAGTAATTCAAAGTACAGCATGTGTCCACACACACCATCCACCGACACACACACACACACACACACACACACACGCACACACACACACACCATCCACCGACACACACACACACACACACACACCATCCACCGACACACACACACACACACACACACACACACGCACACACACACACACACACACACCATCCACCGACACAGAGACAGGGATCAGCTGCGGTCGGTCCAACTGTTTTTATACCATTTAATTTTTAGATTCGAAATATATTTCATTTCAATATTACGGTAGAAATATACACTGTAAAAAATTCCTGTTAATTTACATGGAAATTTAACAGCATATTGCTTTTTTTTACAATGCATTATGGGAAGACTTGTTCACTTCGGGGTGGTGGTCGATCAACAACAATTTGTCACTGTTATTTAACAGTATTATACCCTATTTTCGTCCAATGTGCACAAGGCGGAATTTTGGATTATCTGAATGAGGTAGGTTTGTAACGATTTATTATTTTATTATCTTTAAATGACCTATTACTTTAAAATATAACATTTTAAACATCTGTTGTGGCAAAAATTCATCAAACAAACATCACTGCGTAAGGGAGACTCAGAGTCAAATTATAAAATTAAAAGTATTTATTCTTGCAAGAAGGAGCAGTCTATAATACACAGCTGTTACCCTGTGCAGAAGAGTGACACACCCCCAGACAGACTGAACTAGCTTTTTTATCCTAATCTTCAAGGCCTTCTCCGCAGAGCCTTCCCCCACAGTAGATTTCCATTCAGTAATTTTTCCATAGACAAGGAAGCCATAACACTAGTTTCGATTCGTCACTAGAGCCAACTCCTAAGCCCTCCTTCACCAAATGGCCTTCTGACATCTAGGTCAGAGGTCCTTGTTCGTCTGTTCTCTGGAGTGTCTCTCCCTTCTGCCTTCCCAGGTACATAAACATCATCTTCTCACACTAACAAGTGAGAGTCACACATGTGACATTCTTTGAATCATCTATATTTTACTAAAGATCAATGAATATCATAAAACCGCCACTACACATCTATTGAAGCTTCTGTGATTTAAATCAGATGCCTCAATTAAATTGTGTTTTTAACTAGGCTATAGGCAAATAATTGGTCGACCGAGTGAGATTGAGCCCAGAATGCCGTCATACAGCCATTTTATCACACACACAGGTAAGAATCCCTAATTTTCATTCAATCTGCATATTTTACCAACTTTATTCAAGTAATAGATGAATGGGAATGAACGAAATCAATAGTTATTTTTTTTCTTGTGTGGTAAGTTAATTTTAACGTGTGCATTCAGTCCATGAGAGACATATAGAGACATAGACAAATGATCTGCCGGTGTAACGTTAACTTTGCCGCTCCACGCTTATTTTAATCGCCCTGTTATCAAGTGGGCCACTTATAAAATAACAATATAAAAAGAAACAGTGAATCCGGTTAGTGAACGGGTAAGATTTGCACGCACACTCATGCGTTCTCTTACGTAGAGTTCTCTCGTACTGCGTCGAAGAACGCTACGGGAAAGTATTTCTTTGTCGAGATTGAAGCCTAAAAATTAATCCTTAATTTTGTAAATATGTAAAACGCTTTTCTATAGCATACAACCCTAGGCGGAGCAATACAGCTCACCCATTGGCTGCTCTGCTGGAAAAGCACAGCCTATGCGAGGCCAGAGACGCTGACCAATGAGGACGCTTCGCGCCCATTCTGCGTCATCTCCCGCCGAAACAGGCGTGGCCTAGGCCTATAAATACGAGCATAGCTGTCTAACACACCGATTTTTCTTAATTCACGAAGCTGCACGCATCGTTGGATTGGATTCGAGCCGCCACAGCCGTCTGATACAGCACCTCAGCAGGACGAGCCCTTACCTGAAGCCGCTGGTCATCGCCGCCTTCAGCCGCCGTTCCCTGCTGCGCTTCTCCGGCGTGGATATATCCTTTTATCACTTTGTGTGTGTTTTTGTGTGTGTGTTCGCCTACTGCGTCACACACTTTTTCTCACAAAGAGCAGCGAGCGTCTTTTTAAAGATGTCTCGTGTTTCCTGCGGCTCCTGCCGAGCTGCGCTCATCGACGGGGACCACGTGCTTGTGTTTCCTGCTTGGGCGAGGATCATGCAGCTGTCGCTCTCGGTGATGGCGGCTGCCATCATTGCGAAATGATGCCCAGCGCGACTCTGCGGACTCGCCTGGCATCTTTCACCGAAGCTGCTAACCCACCCCCTGTAGCGCCGCGCCGTAAAAAGCGCCCGCGCTCAGCGGGTTCCGGAACCCCCCCGCCACGAGGAGCTCGCCGCCGCTAGCTCCTCTCTCCGCTTCGCTGGAGTCGCTCTTCGACGAACAAAAGCCGCAGCCTGCCGCTTTGTCTGTCATGGACGACGACCAGCTAGCCGCATCTGAGGGGGATGACGACTGCTGTTCGCTTCTCGCTTCGGAGAGAGCGAGGGATGGGCGAGCTCCGAGGATCTCCCCTCCCCCGCCGCTCATGAGCGTCGACGGGAGAAAGACCAGCATCGATGCGCTTACCGGCTGGATGGCTGTTTTTCTGCAGAGGAACGTACGTTACCGTCCTCACGACCCGCGCCCTTTTCTTCCTGAATTCACGAAGAAATCGCGGAGTCCCGGAGAAGCCCCGTCTTCAGCCAGGATGCGCACTTTCTGCTTCGAGGAAAGCTACAGTGTTAAAATCCCGCCGCGGCCGGATTTCACTAAAATGTCTCGCTCGCACAGTCCCAACATACGCGACCGTGCCAGTGTATTTTGCAGTCACCAAATCGGCATCAATGCTCGTTTGCCTGCACACAAACGCCGTTTTCACGACGCCCCAGGTAAATCTGAAAATGTATTTTCTGGTGTCCCGGCCCACGGCCGATGGTGTGGTGTGTGTATCCGTAATGCCCACGACCTAGTGCCCATTCGTACACACAAGCACAGCCCTACACAATACAGGGCTTGCACACATAAAATCGACTCGTGTCGATTGTGCAATACATGTAAGTTAGTGAACGTGCCCGCTCTTCAGTGCCCACAATCACTACACACTGCATGTCCCGTGGTTTCTGTAAAAACGAAACGAATGCACGGTCAGTCGGTTCTGATAGACAGTACTCTCTGTGCTACACGGTGTCCCGGCCACAGCCGATGATGTAATGTGTGTAACTGTATGCCCACGACCACAGTGCCCATTCATACACACAAGCACAGCCCCACACAATACAGGGCTTGCACACATAAAATCGACTCAATGTCGGTTGTGCATTATATGTAGTGAGCGTGCCCGCTTTCAAGTGCCCACAATCACTACAAGCTACATGTCACATGGTTTCTATGCGAAACCGATGCACGGTCAGTCAGTTCTAATAGACAGTACTCCCAGTGCTATAAATGTACCTGCGTTCACGCACCCACATTTATTCTCAAACATGCCGAGCCGTACGGAGCTCGCACCGCGTGCTCTCTCTCTCAGCTGAGAGAGCTGAGCGCGCGCGCGCGGGCTGCCCGCTCGATTAAGCGCGCCCCCCGCATCACGCTGCAATGGCGCCCATATTACAGCACACGACTGCTCTCGTGTCGCCGCCATTTCGCGACCAGAGCCCGGTTTTTCAACCCGTGCAAGCAGCAGCCCCGTTCAACACAGGGTTTGCACACATAAAATCGACTCAGATCGATTGTGCTTTACATGTAGTAAGCGTGCCCACTACCAAGTGCCCACAACCACTACACTCTGCACGTTCCGCGGTTTCTGTAAAAACGAAACTAACGAACGATCAGTCAGTACACGAACACAGTGTCCCCGGTGTTATAAAATGTGCCCGCCACCAAGCGCCCACGTTTATTCACAAGCATAACGAGCCCTACGGGACTCGTCCCGCGCGCTCTCTCTCGACACAGAGAGTCGACGCAGCGCGCGCGGGATGCATACTGTGTTAAACATGCCCCCCGCCTCACACGCCACGGCGTCCATGTCACAGCACACGGTTGCTCTCGTGTCGCCGCCATTTCGCGACCAGGGCCCGGATTACATTCAACCCCTAGTCACACGTGCAGATGCATGGGAAAGACTTCCCGGGGTCTCAGAATGGGTGCTAGAGACTATAAGAAGAGGCTATTCGCTACAGTTTCATCGACGCCCTCCCCGTTTCACGGAGAAAGTCGAAACTACGGTGAAAACAGAAGTAGCACATCTACTTCGAGCCGAAATAGCGAAGCTATTGAGCAAAAGGGGCCATAGAGCCTCTATCTCAAGCTCAGAGCGAAGGGGGTCTGTACAGCAGATATTTTCTGGTACCGAAAAAAGACGGGGGGTCTCAGACCCATTTTAGATCTCAGGCATCTGAACAAAGCGCTGACAAAGCGAAAGTTCAGAATGCTCACGACCAGAGCTATCCTCGCGCAGGTTTGCCGAGGAGACTGGTTTATGGCAATAGATCTGAAAGACGCGTATTTTCACCATACAGATTGCGTCACGTCACAGGCGATTTTTGAGATTCGCCTTCGAGGGCCAGGCATATCAGTACACAGTCCTGCCATTCGGCCTGTCTCTAGCACCTCGTACATTTACAGTGTGCGCATGGACGCGGCGCTGGCACCCCTGAGACTCCGCGGCATTCGAATTCTGAATTATTTGGACGATTGGCTGATTCTAGCGCAATCACCTTCAGAACTCAGCCGCCACAAGACCATAATTCTCGATCACCTCGAGTGCTTAGGTCTGAGAGTCAATTGGGAGAAAAGTTCACTGTTTCCCAGTCAAAGGATCTCCTTTTTGGGACTGGAGCTGAACTCGCTGTCTATGACGGCTCGACTGTCATCACAACGCAGGCAAAATTCCCTGCGGATGGCGAAATCCTTCCGCAGCGGCCATATAGTGCCGCTCAAGAGATTTCAAAAAAATGCTAGGCCTTATGGCCGCAGCATCGACAGCTCTGCAGTTGGGCCTGCTGCGCATGCGCCCACTGCAGTTCTGGTTGAAAGCGCGTGTACCGCGCCGAGCATGGGTTCACGGTCATTATCGCCTCAAGGTCAATCAGGAATGCGTTTCAGCCCTGACACCATGGAGAGCGTCAGACTGGTACCGGTCAGGTGTAAGCCTGGGGACTTCCTCGAGCCTGAAGGTGGTGTCCACGGACGCGTCCACCTCAGGCTGGGGAGCACTGCTCGAAGGCAGACCGTTCTTTGGCCAGTGGGCAGAACGAGTCGAACTACCGCACATAAACTGCCTAGAAATGATGGCAGTGGGACTTAGCGCTGAGGCGCTTTTGTCCTCGGATAAAGGGACACCACGTCCTAGTCCGTTCGGACAACACGTCGGTAGTAGCCTATATAAACCGCCAGGGTGGCGTGAAATCCCGAAACCTTTACAGGCTGACGGAACGCATACTGGTATGGGCCCAGCACAACCTGCGCTCGCTGAGAGCGATCCATGTGCCTGGTCGCCTGAATGTAGGACCAGACAGACTCTCACGGAACAATGTTCCGACAGGAGAATGGTCCCTACACACACAGACAGTGCGTCTGCTGTGGAAAAAGTTTGGCAGAGCGGAGATAGACCTGTTTGCAAACCAGGAAAACGCTCACTGCCCAGAATTCTTTTCATAGAGCGCGAACGCGCTGGCCAAAGTCTGGCCCCGCCGTCCGCTCTATGCTTTTCCCCCTGTCTCGCTCCTGCCCCAAGTGCTCGAGCGAATCAGAGAAAGCCGATGCTCAGTGCTTCTTGTAGCACCATACTGGACGAATCAACCCTGGTTCCCAGTCTTGATGCAGCTCAAGAGTACTGCTCCGTGGCCGATCCCAGTGAGGAGGGGACCTTCTCTCGCAGGCCAGGGGCTCGATTTTGCATCCTCGCCCAGAGCTATGGTCCCTTCATGTGTGGGCCATAAACGGGTACCCGCTAAACTCCCAAGAGGAGTGTTAGACACGATCGAGCAGGCTAGGGCCCCGTCTACTAGACGGCTCTACGCGTCCAAATGGTCGGTGTTCTCTGACTGGTGCTCAGACCAAGGTCTATCACCTCTTCAGTGTGGGGAAACGGAGGTTCTCTCCTTCCTACAAGAGCTGTTGGAGAAGGGTAGGACCCATCCACGCTCAAAGTCTATGTGGCAGCCATATCAGCGTTCGTCAATCCGACGCTTGGCCATGCACTGGGCAGAAACGACCTGGGTGGTATGTTTCCTTGGAGGAGCCAGAAGGTTGAATCCTCCAAGGCCTCCTTCAGTCCCCGTCTGGGACCTTTCTACAGTGTTTAAACGCTATGAAAGGGGCCCCTTTCGAGCCCATTCACTCAGTTGACATGAAACACCTGTCTCTCAAGACCGTGTTTCTTTTGGCTCTCGCTTCAGTGAAGCGTATGGGGGATCTGCAAGCGCTCTCAGTAAGAGCCTCTTGTATGGAGTTCGGGCCCCAACGACTCTATAGTCGTGTTGAAACCGAGACATGGGTATGTACCTAAGTCCCTCAACACACCGTTCAGGGCTCAGGTCATCTCCCTGTCGCTCTGCCGACCTCTGAGGACGGAAATAGCTTCCTTTGCCCGGTCAGGGCATTAAGAGCTTACGTGTCCCGCTCCGCTGTTTTTCGACAGACGGAGCAGCTCTTTGTTTCGTTCAGTGGGCGCTCTAAAGGACGTGCTGCGACGAAACAGAGCCTATCTCGATGGGTAGTGGATGCCATTGCGCTAGCCTACGCATCTAGAGGTTTGGAATGCCCCCTGGGCATCAGAGCACATTCTACGAGAGGCATGGCCTCGTCGTGGGCTTGGTATAGCGGAATCTCGTTGCAAGATATTTGTATGGCGGCAGGCTGGGCCTCCCCGTCTACATTTATAAGGTTCTATAACCTAGAGGTTCCTGCGTTGCAGGCCAAACTGCTCTCGGTCTAGAAGACTATGTTTTCAGTGTTCCTGCCCTGCGTTTGCGGCCCAGGTCACTTCAATGTTTAAGCATAACTCACTGACATGGTGTCCCATGAGCATGCTATTACCCCCTCATATATATATATTTATATAATATTCATATATATGTTATTATGCCCTTAGAGGCACTACTATAAAGGGATGATGCTATTTTTAGCCGCTCTCCTTATATTTCTTGGGGAAGGCACTTGTATGCCAGGGCGCGCGCGCCCTTAGGTGTCTGTGTCGGTCCAAGAGCACGCACGGCGTTTTACAGGGGGTTCCCGTAGCGTTCTTCGACGCAGTACGAGAGAACTCTACGTAAGAGAACGTACTCGGTTACTAACGTAACCTCGGTTCTCTCTAGGAGAGGGAACGAGTACTGCGTCTCATGCCATGCGTGCCCACGCTGCGTCGCTTTCGTGACGAAAATCGGTGTGTTAGACAGCTATGCTCGTATTTATAGGCCTAGGCCACGCCTGTTTCGGCGGGAGATGACGCAGAATGGGCGCGAAGCGTCCTCATTGGTCAGCGTCTCTGGCCTCGCATAGGCTGTGCTTTTCCAGCAGAGCAGCCAATGGGTGAGCTGTATTGCTCCGCCTAGGGTTGTATGCTATAGAAAAGCGTTTTACATATTTACAAAATTAAGGATTAATTTTTAGGCTTCAATCTCGACAAAGAAATACTTTCCCGTAGCGTTCTTCGACGCAGAGTACTCGTTCCCTCTCCTAGAGAGAACCGAGGTTACGTTAGTAACCGAGTACGTTTTATAGGCAGCCGCTATACTGTCAAGCATGCCAGTGAATTATGAAGTTGAGTTTTGAATTATGAGTGTTTATGAAACGGGCACATGTGCAAATCTTTTTTGTCTGTAAATGAGGTATGAACAACATTTTTAAATTCTTGTCTAATTACTGTAAAGATGCCTATTCAAACCGCTGCTGGCTTTATCGCAGAACACCATAAGCGTGCACTGCATCTGTTTCAGCCATATTTTATAACGTATTTTATAACGTATTTCGATGGCTTCGGTAGTTATTAACTAGAGAATCTAGATCTGTTCTTAACAACATGTTTCCTTGTCAGCTCTGCGGGGAAAACATGTGATACCCCTGTGATCTATGTGAAACATATGAAGCCAAGTTTGAGTCTTTACAACACAATCACTACACTATTGTATTATAAACTTTTTTTCCCCTCTCGGAGGCTGACTTAGCATTAAGTTAAAAACAGACTAAAACAACCTTTCCTTTTCCTTTTTTTATTTTTATAGAAATATTGTAGGTTTTGTTATCTTGTAAGACATGACATTGTGTGCCTTTTTTCAGGTTATAAAATAATGTAGTAATTTCTCACTACCTTTTCTACACCAAACTCTCCAGAGATCATAGAATAAACATTAATTTATCCATTCCTTTATGGTCCAGGTGATAATCCGGGGCAGTGGATGAAACGGTGGATGATCAGCCTGGAAGGCCGAATAATCTGCGAGGGTGTGCAGCCAACTTTTCTCTCTGGACTTGCTGCATTGTTCTCTTTGTATTACATCTTTAATTTGCAGTACCAAGAGGGAAGCAGCATCTACACTAGAATTGCTTCAAAGGTAACAAGTTTGGACTTATTTAATTTATTTCTATTTAATATGTTAGTATTAGTATGGTGACAATGGAATCCTCAAGCCATCCTAGGTGTATATTACTTTCTTCTTTAAACCGAACACAGTCGGAGTTATATAAAATAATATAGTGGCTTCCCAGCTTTTGCAAATGGCATTGAATAATATCCATGTTTATAACTTTTATAAACTATAATCATGGCTTCCGGAAACAGCCGTACGCAAGTTCATGATAGAGTCGAGTTCCGTCAGAAGAATGACCTCTGACCTGACATATATGAAATCTTATATCAAAGTCCTTTTCTTTCAAAATGTCTTAGACTTCTAAGTCATGACCTGCTTTTTGTGTTTTACCTCTATCCTCTGCACTTCCGCGTTTGTCAATTCTAACCTAAGCTTTCGCTACGTCTTCGCCAATCGTCCTACGTCATGCGTCAGGTCAGAGGTCACCCTTCGCCAGAACTCAACTCAATCATGAACACGCATACGGCCATGCCAGATGTCAGTGATTATATTTTATAAAGTAAAAAAATACAGATATCTTTCTTACAAAAAAGCATGGCTTTTCTTCAGAAGACATTTATTAACCCCACTGGATTCATATCGATTACTTTTATGATTGAGTGATGCGTTTATTGGAGCTTCAAAAACTTTACAAATCTGGGAAGGATGTTATGTAATATAAACTCTAATTGTGTTTGGCTGGAAGAAGAAAGCCATTTACACTTAGGATGGTTTGAGGGTGAGTAAATTATGGGATAAATGATTGTTTTGGGTGAACTATTCCTTTTAAATCATTGTTCACTGAAGATATTCTCCTCTTATTTTTCAGACGTTTTGTTGGAATTAATCCAGAAAAGGGGACCAAGGCTGCGAGAGGAAAAGTGATGTCCAAAAAATCTGGGAAAAACCGTGCAGAAGAAGACCATAACCGTCAGTACCAAAGTATCAAATATTTTAAAAAGACTTATGGACTTTGAGTGGCACCTTCATTTTAAGGGCACCTATTATGGAATTTTGAAATTTACCTTTCATGTAGTGTGTAACATAGAACTAAGTGAAAAAAAACATCCAGCAAAGTTTGGAAATATGAAAGTGCACCGTATATAAAGTTATTGTCTTTCAAAAAGTAAGAGTCGACTCTGAATCATTTTTATGAATCGTTAGAAGACCGAAGCTTTTTCTCTGACTAGATGACGTCAACTTGTCAAGTTATTTGAATACGATACGCCCACTTATTGCGCTCCAAGGCCAGCAGGGAAAACCATGGGGAAAACTAACGTGAAAACGTCATGGCGACGAGACGCTGTGTTCTGAAGTGCGGCTCAAAAGCAAACTTTTTTCATCTGCCCAAGGAGGAGCATTTGAAGACTAAGTGGCTACAATTCACTATACCACAGAAGTATAGTCCCGAGCCTTGTGCTTTGTTCGCGTCATTTTGAAGACGATTGCTTTTTAAATGCAATCAAACTTGGATTCGCGAGCTGGCTGATATTGAAGGAAGGTTCAGTTCCAAGTGTATTTGCATCAGCTTCCTCCTCCGTATCACAACCTGTAAGTGTTATTAATAATTTTTGCTTTTATATTTTATGTAGCATGCTTAATAATTATTGTGTTTGTTGTGTAAGCACCGTTAGCTTCTAGGTCTTCAATGACAATTGTATTGAGATATGTGAAGTGTTTGTCGTTGTTTTCGGAGTTGTCTTAAAGAATAGAGTAATACCTCGTAGTAACGTAACTGCATTTTTTTTGTTGTAAAAAACGTTATGTTTATGCATCGGGCTAACGCAAACAAAGACTGATTGTGCTTTTACAATATGAACTCTGGGCTATGCTCGCTAACATAACATTACATTCTTTATCTTATTTTTCGTTTTTTACTACAAACTATAAAGCAGTGGACTATAATCATTATTATAATACAATTTAATTGATAAAAGCATCATTGTACTCCGTGTTAAAAATAAGTATTATCTCTGTAAACACTGCTGGGTCATCTGACCAATCAACGCAGATTAGCGTCGCGCAGAGGAGGGGTTTGAAAAACGAGTCGTTGAACGAATCATTTGGGAGTCGGTGAGCAAATCAGGTAAAAATAAATGCATATTATACGAAAACAAAAGTGTTTTTTGTCATTGCATGCATGTAAAACTGTTGTTGGGGACTCCCACAACAACATTAGGAACATTTTAAATGTCATAATAGGTGTCCTTTAAAATGTAGCTAACACTCTCCCCCCACACATGCAGTTTGTTTTCAGAAACATGGTGGCCTGGTGTTATATGTTGCTTAGATATTTAAAAGGGCTGGTGTTTTGTATCTGGTGTTGTATCAGAATAATAAAAATAAAAAAAATCCTAACTTGGCTTTATTCCTTTTTTGTAATCCATGACAAAAATAATGTGTAAACTACTGGCAGCTGTGGTTGCCTTTATCATACTGTAAAAATACGGTGTGTTACTGTTTTTTAAATTAACAGCTAAATACCGTTTTGGCAACTACAGCATATAGCTGTTAAATACCGGGCTGTAAAATTACAGTTTTATACTGTAGTTGTCAAAAACGGTATTTAGCTGTTAATTTAAAAAACAGTAATACACCGTATTTTAACAGTATGATAATGGCAACCACAGCTGCCAGTAGTTTACCGTTTTTTTACAGGATTATTTTTTACAGTGAATTGCTGTCTTATTCAGATTTGTATTATGTTATTGTTTTGAACAGTTTAACAGTTCTGAGATCAGTGTGTGAGTGTGTGCAGATCGGCCTGTAGACACACAGAGTTGTGGCGTGTGTGTGTGTGTATGTGTGTGTGTGTGTGTGTGTGTGTGTGTGTGTGTGTGTGTGTGTGCAGATCGGCCACACAGAGTTGTGGCGTGTGTGTGTGTGTGTGTGTGTGTGTGTGTGTGTGTGTGTGCAGATCGGCCTGTAGATAAAGAGTTGTGGCGTGTGTGTGTGTGTGTGTGTGTGTGTGTGTGTGTGTGTGTGTGTGTGTGTGTGTGTATTTGTGTGTGTGTGTGTGTGTGTGTGTGTGTGTGTGCAGATCGGCCTGTAGATAAAGAGTTGTGGCGTGTGTGTGTGTGTGTGTGTGTGTGTGTGTGTATTTGTGTGTGTGTGTGTGTGTGTGTGTGTGTGTGTGCAGATCGGCCTGTAGATACACAGAGTTGTGGCGTGTGTGTGTGTGTGTGTGTGTGTGTGTGTTAGGGCTGTCAATCTTCCTCTATAATACTATTCGAATTCCATTCCTTATTTTATTTAATATTCGAATAATATTCGAATATTAAATGCACAAATTCATCCTATTATTAATATTTACGACATTACACAGGCTTATGGATCGTCAATGCCACTATAGCATTTGGTTGTTGTTACACGGTCTGTCCACTAGAGGGACAACTAACATTACAATAAACATTTAGAAACGGGTGATCGCGTTTTTTTATTAACAATAAAACAGCGGAACAAAATGAATGACTTTAATTTGGCAACTTTAATGGACATTTTTCCACTGATCAGTTGTCTGATGTTGTGTCAGAGTTTCACAACTCTGTCAGTGATTGTTGCGCGGCTAGGAACCGACCATTGGCTCAGGCTCGTGAATAAAATCTTTAGATCCAGACCCCTGTGTGATGTTGATCGGTCTCATATCTTTACAGATACACCGTGTCAGTTTGTCTGTAATCGCCTTTTGGCAGACAGCAGGTAAGCCCCGTGATGAAGAGAGAGGCAGAAAATAAGTAATTCTTGCCTGTTTTAGCAGCGGTTCCTTGGACAGATCGCCTAGCTTGTCAGGGTGTAGTGTTGTCAGATGTGCCCTAATGGTGCGTTCACACCGGGCGCGAATAACGCGTCAGGCGCGAGTGATTTCAATGTTAAGTCAATGCAAAGACGCGTTCTTGACGCGCGAATGGACACAAAGTGGTCAAGCGTATAGACGCGGCAGGCGCAAATTTGACGCGCTATTTGCGTCCGGTGTGAACGCACAAGGTTGCAAGTTGAGGAGTGATATTTCATTCAGATTTTGCATATTCTGCAAATTGCCACTTCTTTATTTGTGATTTTCCCATTTATGGTTTGAAATCCAAACACCTTCCACACATCGCTTCTCAAATTGTCAGGAGTGGTGATCTCCGTTTCCGTGGAGGACAATGCTCGCCGCCATTATTGACAGTATTGTTATGACGATGCAGCGTGGATAAGGCGCACAATTGTGTTACGATTCAAAAACTGTATTTTTTATCAGACGAAACAAAAGCATTTCATTTTCACATGCGTGTGTTAAAGCCAAATTGGCGAGAAAGGCAAGATAGCATATAATAAAATAATAATAAAAACATAAAAAAGCAATATTCGAATAGTAACTTCAACATTCGAATAGTATTGATTTTTTAAATATTCGAATTATATTCGAATTTCGGAATTCGTTCCAACAGCCCTAGTGTGTGTGTGTGTGTGTGTGTAATGTGTGTGTGTGTGTGTGTGTGTGTGTGTGTGTGTGTGTATGTGTGTGTGTGTGTGTGTGTGTGTGTGTGTGTGTGTGTGTGTGTGTGTGTGTGTGTGTGTGTGTGTGTGTGTGTGTGTGTGTGTGTGTGTGTGTGTGTGTGTGTGTGCAGATCGGCCTGTAGATACACAGAGTTGTGGCGGTTGTTGTGTCGAAGTGAGAAAATGACAGAGGTGGACAGTAACAAAGTACAGTAGGCCTACTTAAGTACACTTTTTGAGTATCTGTATTTTACTTGGAGTATTATTTTTTTCTGGAAACGTTTACTTTAACTTCACTACATTTGAAAGACCAAATATCGTACTTTTTACTCTACTACTTTTCTGTCGAGGGCCTTGAGTCGAGAGTAGTAACGTCAGGGATGATTTGGGTTGTAAATGAAAGTCTGGTTGACGTCGGTTGATGTTGGATTCTGACGTCAACATGATTTTCATTTTCAACATTGGGTTTGGTCTTCTAAATGTGAAGTGTGTCAGTGTTTTGGAGCACACTAGCTTATAGATAACAGTAAGACTAACATATTCATACTAAAAGCCAAAAAACTGGGAACAGCCGTGTGTGTGTCCGAAACCAGTGTGGACGTTATTGAGTGACTTATTCAATCCCACGACTGGAACTGTGTTATAGAAATAAATGTGATATTGATATGAGGGTATGCCGACAAAGGTTCAGAGGCATAAGGTACTGCAAGTATTACATGCAACAATTATAAACAATGCATTGACATAAACTTTTATACTTAAGTACTTTTAAAAATGTACTTGTACTTAAGTAAAAATCGGTCTTTACAACTTTTACTTGTAATGGAGTAATATTTGACCAGTATATCTGTACTTTTACTCCGGTAAGGAAGATGTGTATTTTGTCCACCTCTGGAAAATAATTCATGTAATTTGTGTGTGTGTGTGTTGTGTGTGTGTGTGTGTGTGTGTGTGTGTGTGTGTGTGTGTGTGTGTGTGTGTGTGTGTGTGTGTGTGTGTGTGTGTGTGTGTGCGGGCGTGCGTGGCGGGCGTGCGTGCGGGCGTGCGGGTGTGACGAGAGCAGTTTTCCTCATGAGGAGCTTCTGATCTGAAGCTGTTCGTTCTCAGTGTCATGTGGTGCTCGAATCTCAGCTAATTCTGCCTTAAGTGCCTTTAGTCAGATATCATCACACGCACACGCACGCACGCACGCACGCACACACACACACACACACACACACAAACGCACACACACACACACACTCATCATGTGAATGGATGAGGCTGGTGAGTAATCTGGTAGTGTGACCCAAAGCTGTGTGAACTCGTACAGAAACTGACATCATTGGGACATTACGTGTGAAATAAGGGAAAATGCAGTTGTTAAATATAAAAGTACAAAACATGTACTTTGTTATAAGATTTTTAAACGCCTAATATAGTTTCCAAACCATTAAAGTAGCCACAGAAGCTGCCATGGTAACAAACAAACAATTCTGAAAACTGTCTACATGTCACAAGATCAAAATAACAACAATGCAGGAGTGTGAAAAACGTCCAGATTTCCGTCATTTCCTCAATCCTCAATCCTCAATCCTCAGTCTCGGTTCAGTCTGACATCAGGCCGGTCCTGAGGGGTCATTTCTACACTCCTGCTGGTTTGATCTCACTTTTAATCATTTGAAGTCTTCTTGAGAACCACAGACTCACAGAAGCAGGATAGTTTTTAATGGCTTGATTAACCGAGCCCTCTCAAAAACGTACTTGGTTACCTAACGTAACCCCGGTTCTCTCAAGATGAGGGAACGAGTACTGCATAATTGCATTACGCACCGGGTAAAGTCTCTTTGCTCGAGATATGAAGCCAAAAATGTTTCCTAAATTTGTATATATTGTCAACGCAGTGTAGCAGCAGTCGGACCTAGAGCGGGCTGTCTAGCGTGCCCATTGGCTGCCCCGCAGCAACTGCAGCAGCCTACCACTGAGACCGGGCGTGACGTCACGCAAAATGAGTACGCTTCGCGCCCTCTACGCGTCATAGCCTGCCAGAATGGGGGTGGCTTAGCGTATAAAAGGACGGCTCAGGGGCTGCTTAGCTGGTTTTTCATCGCCTGAAGCGAAGTGAGCTCGGGGGTGCGACATGGCCGGGAACGCAGTACTTCTCGTTCCCTCATCTAGAGAGAACCGAGGTTATGTTAGGAAACCGAGTACGTTCTCTTACGAGAGGTTCTCTCGTACTGCGTAATTGCATTATGCAACGGGAACCCCTTGTCAACGCTGTGCGCGCCAAGCATCCACTACATGAGTCCCAGGGGGGGACGCCCCGGGGGACACAGATAAGTGGGAATCAGGCGGCCAACAGAGTGGGCTCGCACATGTACACAAGAACACCGAAGGGGATATATAAAGAGCGGCACCGCCGGTCTATACTGGATTTTGTCGACCCTTATAGCGCAGCTCAACCAGGGCAGTCGAATCGAGGCTTTAGACCGACAGAAGTCTAGCCTGCAGGGCGGGAACTTCCAGGTTATAAAACCTAACAAATGTAGAGGGGAGGCCCAGCCTGCCACCGTACAAATGTCATGAATAGAAATCCCGCTGGACCAAGCCCACGAGGAGGCCATGCCTCTGGTGGAGTGAGCTCTAACGCCCAAGGGGCATTGCAGGTCTTTTGACGCATAAGCTGCAGCAATAGCATCCACTATCCATCTGGATAGGCTGTGTTTCGAGGCAGCGAGACCTTTGGTGCGCCCATCAAACGAAAAACAAAATGCTGCTCCAAGCGCCTGAAGGCGGCGGGAGCGCGTGATGTAAATTCTCAGCACTCTGACAGGGCAGAGGAGGTTAGCATCGACCTCGCTGCCGGATGTCGGCAAAGCAGAGAGTGAAAAGATCTGCGCTCTGAAGGGGGTGCCGATCGCTTTGGGGACATAGCCATGCCTCGGCCTGAGGACGACTTTAGAGTCATTGGGTCCGAACTCGAGATAGGCGGCGTTAACAGATAACACGTGTAAGTCACCCACACGTTTAACTCGACTTCATTTGTAAGTCGCTTTGGATAAAAGCGTCAGCTAAATGAATAAATGTAAATGTAAATGTAACTCATGACAGGGCTATCAGAAACGCGGTTTTGAGCGTGAGGTATATCAGATCCACAGAGTGTAACGGTTCAAAGGGATGGGCTTTCAGGGCCTCCAGGACCACAGAAAGATCCCAGATAGGAACCGATGGGGGCCGCGGGGGGAAGCGGATGATGAGCTTGTTCCTTCCTATCGCCTGGCCACGCGTCGACTTGGGCGAACGCTGCGATGGCAGCGACATATACCTTGAGCGTGGAAGGGGGACCTGCCCATGTCCAACAGCTCTCGAAGGAAGCAAAGCACCCACGAAACCCCACAAGCTTGTGGTTCTAAGCCTTTGCCCGTGCACCATTTAGTAAACACAGACCATTTAGACGCATAAAAGCCGCCTGGTAGAGGGGGGCTCTAGACTGCATGATCGTGTTCACGACCCCTTCTGGCAGAGGAACGGGTACCCGTTGATTATCCACGCATGCAGAGACCAGTGCTCTGAATGAGGATGCCAAATCGACCCGCCGGATTGAGAGAGGAGGTCTCTCCTCACCAGGATCGGCCATGGGGCTGAGTCTGACAGCCGCACCAACTCCAGGAACCACGTCTGGTTCTCCCATCGGGGGCTATGAGGAGCACCGAGTGACGCGTTTCCCTGATTCTCCTGATGACCTGTGGTAACAGTGAGACCGGAGGGAATGCTTACAACGGGCAGCTGGGCCATGCTTGGGCCAGAGCGGTCCTCGTTCTTCGAAAAGTACCTTGGGCAATGGGCGTTGTCTTTCGATGCAAAGAGGTCGACTTTCGCCCTGCGGAAAAGGCGCCACAGTAGCTGGACTGTCTGCGGGTGTAGGGACCATTCCCCCGGGGGAACGTTGTCCCCTGGACAGTTTGTCCGGGCCGTCGCTCAGGCGTCCTGGCACATGCGCGGCTCTGAGCGAGCGCAGTGAGTGCTGAGCCCAAACGAGCAGGCGTTCCACCAGATCGCAGAGGACTCTGGATCTGACACCACCGCCCTGGCGGTTCACGTATGACACCACAGACATGTTGTCCGAGCGAACCAGTACGTGGTGGCCCTGCAGGGATGGAAGTATTTCAAAGTGTTTTCGACCGCTATCATTTCCAGACAGTTTATATGGAGGGCGCTTCTCCGGGTCTGACCAGAGGCCAAAGACTGGTCTGCCCTAGAAAAGACCGCCCCAACCGAGGTTGGAGGTGTCCGTCGAGATGACTTTTCGGTACGAGATGACTCCCATTGTCACTCCCCCGCTGATACCAGTCGGTCACTATCCGGGCTGCAGAGCTGAAAAACAGCTCTGAGTCACTATGATTCGCGAAACCGCCGGCGGCCCAGGCTCGGTGATGTACACGAGCGTTCAGCCAGCGTTGCAGAGGGCGCATACGCAATAGACCCAGCCGGAGCACTGCTGCGGCTGAAGCCATAAAGCCCAGCATTCTCTGAAACGTTTTCAGGGAGACAACACTGCCTTTCTGGAAAGACACACGGCCAGACGCTGAACACGGCGCGCGCGCTGTGTTGACAAACGGGCCGTCATAGTCACCGAGTCGAGCTCTATTCCCAGAAAAGAGGTTGACTGACGGGTTAGCAGTGAGCTCTTGGTCCAGTTGACCGTGAGACCCAAGCTTTCCAGATGACTGAGTAGCACAGCTCTGTGAGACATGAGTTCCGCCTCTGATTGTGCTAAAATCAGCCAGTCGTCCAGATAGTTCAGGATTCGCATGCTTCTCAAGGAGCGAGGGCCGCGTCCATGCACTTTTTAAATGTACGGGGTGCTAACGACAGGCCGAACGGTAGGACGGTGTACTGGTATACCTGACCGTCGAAGGTGAATCTCAAGAGTGGCCTGTGACGGGGTATGATCTGGATCTGAAAGTATGCATCTTTCAGATCGAGAGAAATAAACCAGTCCCTCGGGCAAATTTGTGCGAGGATTTGTCCGGTCGTGAGCATTTTGTACGGTCTCCTCATGAGAGCCTTGTTCAAATATCTCAGATCTAGGATAGGTCTGAGAGCTCCGTCCTTCTTAGGTACGAGGAAGTAATGGCTGTAAAAGCCTGACTCACTCATAGAAGGATGTACCGGCTCTATCGCCCCCTTGCACAGCAGTTTTGCTATTTCTGCGTGAAGTAGTCTAGGCAGAAAACACCCGTCGAGCCTGTTGGGCGCGGGCGCCTTGGGCGGTGACCACTCGAGGCCTAGTTGGTCGACGGCCATGGTGAGGAGGCGGAGCAGTTCCTGTGTCGAAGAGGAGGCGGAGGGATCCGGACCACTCTTCACTGTCCGACGCCAGGAGGGAACAGCTGTCATCAATGGCTTCCTCCTCCGCCTCATCCCCTAGGGCGACGGCAGCGAGGGCCGAAGCCGGCATCTGCGCGTCGGGAAGGGGGGGCGGTGAAGGGGAACGCGAAGCTTGAGGGGAAAGTTCCGGCGAGCGTTCACAGGCGACAACGGGCTCCGGTGGTCTCTGGGCGCGGCGTTTCTTCTCACGCGGGCCACTGGAGAGAGGCGGAGCGACAGTTAAGGCGTCGAACACGGCAAGTCGAGCCTGCAGGGTCGACGAAGCGTCCTCATTGGGCGTGAGCCGCGTGACGTCACGCCCAGCTAGACAGCCCGCTCTAGGTCTGCCTGCTGCTGCTCTGCGTTGACAATATATATAAAATTTAGGATACATTTTTGGTTTCATATCTCAAGTAAAGATGACTTGCAATTATGCAGTACGAGAGAACCTCTCGTAAGAGAACACAAACATAACAAGCACTAAAAAAGAACACAAATTATACACACACTTTATATTGAATGATTTGTAGATTACATTTAATAGATATACTTTCATGAAAGCATTTGCAATTGGTTGTAGTGTCATTATACATGTTTTACCGCCGGCGAGAGGCGTTCATTATGTGAAGCGATGGGTTCAACTGATCCAGAGTTTCCCAAAGCTCCATTTGTCCTGTCCCTGTTTCTCCTGTCCACTGATGATGTGATCTGGGTGTGTGTGTGTGTGTGTGTGTGTGTGTGTGTGTGTGTGTGTGTGTGTGTGTGTGTGCGCGCACGTGTGTGTGTGTGTGTGTGTGTGTGTGTGTGCACGTGTGTGTGTGTGTGTGTGTGTGTGTGTGTGTGTGTGTGTGTGTGTGTGTGTGTGCGCACGTGTGTGTGTGTGTGTGTGTGTGTGTGTGTGTGTGTGTGTGTGTGTGTGTGTGTGTGCGCGCACGTGTGTGTGTGTGTGCACGTGTGTGTGTGTGTGTGTGTGTGTGTGTGTGTGTGTGTGCGCGCACGTGTGCGTGTGTGTGTGCGCGCGTGTGTGTGTGTGTGTGTTAGGCTTGCTCATTCTGTTCGATGTTGGCGACGAGTCCCTTTGTGTCGACAGTGGCGGGAGGCCGTGTGAGGTCCGAGTTGAAGTAGAGGCTGTTGTCAAACGTACACTCTCCGAACACTGGCCTCGGGCTCCTCCTGATGAACAGGAACGTGGCGAGTCCTGCCACCGCCAGTATGACCAGCACGACCCCGACTGCGATTCCCGCGGAGCCGTGAGGAGCCTCTTCCACCACCGCGACTGCAACACCAAACAGCAGCCAACATTTCATTCATCTTATCAATTAATGTGTAAACTTCCCGAATTATAATTCATTTCAATTATTACACGGCTCTGTGGAATACTTGATTCTGATTGGTCAATCGCGTCATCTAACTGTATTATTCCCAGATAACAACAGAAACACCGGCTCATCCGGTCACTGAAGTCAGCGGCGCTATACACTCGCTAGGAACTGTTTTTCTTCATGGAATTTTTGCATTTGGTGAGCTAATAAAATATTACAGTGTACAGTTATTTAATCATGCCATCCAGTATCGTGGACTCGCTCTCTCTTGTTTCATAGAAACCAGACCACGGCCATTTTGTGACACACACACACACACAACACACCTGAAGGGGGTTTATTCTGAGATATCACACACACACACACACACCTGAAGGGGGTTTATTCTGAGATATCACACACACACACACACACACACACCTGAAGGGTGTTTTAATCTGAGATATCACACACACACACACACACCTGAAGGGGGTTTATTCTGAGATATCACACACACACACACACCTGAAGGGGGTTTATTCTGAGATATCACACACACACACACACACACACACACACACACACCTGAAGGGGGCTTATTCTGAGATATCACACACACACACACACACACACACACCTGAAGGGGGTTTATTCTGAGATATCACACACGACACACACACACACACACACACCTGAAGGGGGTTTATTCTGAGATATCACACACGGACACACACACACACCTGAAGGGGGTTTATTCTGAGATATCACACACACACACACACACACACTCACACACACACCTGAAGGGGGTTTATTCTGAGATATCACACACACACACACACACACACACACACACACACACACACACACACCTGAAGGGGGTTTATTCTGAGATATCACACACACACACACACACACCTGAAGGGGGTTTATTCTGAGATATCACACACACACACACACACACACACTCACACACACACCTGAAGGGGGTTTATTCTGAGATATCACACACACACACACACACACACACCTGAAGGGGGTTTATTCTGAGATATCACACACACACACACACACACACCTGAAGGGGGTTTATTCTGAGATATCACACACACACACACACACACACACACACACACACACACACCTGAAGGGGGTTTATTCTGAGATGTCACACACACACACACACACACACACCTGAAGGGGGTTTATTCTGAGATGTCACACACACACACACACACACACCTGAAGGGGGTTTATTCTGAGATAACAACCGGCTGGATGAACATTATCTCTTACTTAATGAAATGTAGATACATACGTGGTATCGATGGTTTCTCTGTTGGTGGTATAACTGAAATATAAAGACATATTTGTACATGTTTATTACTATTAAACTGAATGGAAAAACAAACTATAATGTTGCATTTGTATATTAGCGACTAACCTTTGGCAGTCTTGCAGATGTACGGCCTGTAAGCGGTGCAGTGAGCAGTGCCCCACATCCCAGTGCTCGACTGCACTTCCACACACTGACTCACACCACTGGGCATCCGAGGCTTCCAGTTCGTGTAATCCACTACCGTGTTATCAATCCACATCCATTCCCCTGCGACACACACACTCTCAGAGGGTGTTCTGAGATCATGCTGAGTGTGTTTGCTGGATTAAGTGCTTTTCTAACCTGAGTGACTGCGGTGCAAGCCGATCCAGAAGGATTTGATTTCATCCTGCAGGATCTCCACATTCTGAATGATAAACTGGGATTCGATTGAGTCCTCGATACTCAACAACGATGCCCCTGAAATTACACAGTTTTAACTTCTGCAATCATAGTTTTTTTCCTGTTATTTGCTAGTGATTAAAGGGGTCATGAGATGAGAAATCAGATTTGCCTTGATCTTTTGACATATAATAGTTCCTCTTAACATTAAAACATCTTGCAAATTTCAGATCTTAAAACTTCCTTATTTAAAAAATAAATAAATGCTTGTTTTGACATTACGGGATCTGTGATTTCACACGGGTAAATACATTTGCATATGCCTGCCTCCAGAGCAAGACATCGACCAATAGTTATCATTGCACTATAGGCCCCGCCCACTGGCGTTCAGTCTCTTAACGTTCTCATTTGCCTTAGGTGAGCGTCACGTCAAAAGCAAACAGAAGCCATTATAATGACTGACTGTCTACACTGATACAGATGTGTGTTTAGATTATAATGACTGACGCTGTCTACACTGATACAGATGTGTGTTCAGATTATAATGACTGACGCTGTCTACACTGATACAGATGTGTGTTCAGATTATAATGACTGATGCTGTCTACACTGATACAGATGTGTGTTTAGATTATAATGACTGACGCTGTCTACACTGATACAGATGTGTGTTCAGATTATAATGACTGATGCTGTCTACACTGATACAGATGTGTGTTTAGATTATAATGACTGACGCTGTCTACACTGATACAGATGTGTGTTCAGATTATAATGACTGACGCTGTCTACACTGATACAGATGTGTGTTCAGATTATAATGACTGATGCTGATACACTGATACAGATGTGTGTTCAGATTATAATGACTGATGCTGTCTACACTGATACAGATGTGTGTTCAGATTATAATGACTGATGCTGATACACTGATACAGATGTGTGTTCAGATTATAATGACTGATGCTGATACACTGATACAGATGTGTGTTCAGATTATAATGACTGATGCTGTCTACACTGATACAGATGTGTGTTCAGATTATAATGACTGATGCTGATACACTGATACAGATGTGTGTTCAGATTATAATGACTGATGCTGATACACTGATACAGATGTGTGTTCAGATTATAATGACTGACTGTCTACACTGATACAGATGTGTGTTTAGATTATAATGACTGACGCTGTCTACACTGATACAGATGTGTGTTCAGATTATAATGACTGATGCTGATACACTGATACAGATGTGTGTTCAGATTATAATGACTGATGCTGTCTACACTGATACAGATGTGTGTTCAGATTATAATGACTGATGCTGATACACTGATACAGATGTGTGTTCAGATTATAATGACTGATGCTGATACACTGATACAGATGTGTGTTCAGATTATAATGACTGACTGTCTACACTGATACAGATGTGTGTTCAGATTATAATGACTGATGCTGATACACTGATACAGATGTGTATTCAGATTATAATGACTGATGCTGTCTACACTGATACAGATGTGTGTTCAGATTATAATGACTGATGCTGATACACTGATACAGATGTGTGTTCAGATTATAATGACTGATGCTGTCTACACTGATACAGATGTGTGTTCAGATTATAATGACTGACGCTGTCTACACTGATACAGATGTGTGTTCAGATTATAATGACTGATGCTGATACACTGATACAGATGTGTGTTCAGATTATAATGACTGATGCTGTCTACACTGATACAGATGTGTGTTCAGATTATAATGACTGACGCTGTCTACACTGATACAGATGTGTGTTCAGATTATAATGACTGATGCTGATACACTGATACAGATGTGTGTTCAGATTATAATGACTGATGCTGATACACTGATACAGATGTGTGTTCAGATTATAATGACTGATGCTGATACACTGATACAGATGTGTGTTCAGATTATAATGACTGACTGTCTACACTGATACAGATGTGTGTTCAGATTATAATGACTAATGCTGATACACTGATACAGATGTGGTGTTCAGATTATAATGACTGATGCTGTCTACACTGATACAGATGTGTGTTCAGATTATAATGACTGACTGTCTACACTGATACAGATGTGTGTTTAGATTATAATGACTGACGCTGTCTACACTGATACAGATGTGTGTTCAGATTATAATGACTGATGCTGATACACTGATACAGATGTGTGTTCAGATTATAATGACTGATGCTGTCTACACTGATACAGATGTGTGTTCAGATTATAATGACTGATGCTGATACACTGATACAGATGTGTGTTCAGATTATAATGACTGATGCTGATACACTGATACAGATGTGTGTTCAGATTATAATGACTGACTGTCTACACTGATACAGATGTGTGTTCAGATTATAATGACTGATGCTGATACACTGATACAGATGTGTATTCAGATTATAATGACTGATGCTGTCTACACTGATACAGATGTGTGTTCAGATTATAATGACTGATGCTGATACACTGATACAGATGTGTGTTCAGATTATAATGACTGATGCTGTCTACACTGATACAGATGTGTGTTCAGATTATAATGACTGACGCTGTCTACACTGATACAGATGTGTGTTCAGATTATAATGACTGATGCTGATACACTGATACAGATGTGTGTTCAGATTATAATGACTGATGCTGTCTACACTGATACAGATGTGTGTTCAGATTATAATGACTGACGCTGTCTACACTGATACAGATGTGTGTTCAGATTATAATGACTGACGCTGTCTACACTGATACAGATGTGTGTCAGATTATAATGACTGACTGTCTACACTGATACAGATGTGTGTTCAGATTATAATGACTGACGCTGTCTACACTGATACAGATGTGTGTTCAGATTATAATGACTGACGCTGTCTACACTAATACAGATGTGTGTTCAGATTATAATGACTGATGCTGATACACTGATACAGATGTGTGTTCAGATTATAATGACTGACGCTGTCTACACTGATACAGATGTGTGTTCAGATTATAATGACTGACGCTGTCTACACTGATACAGATGTGTGTTCAGATTATAATGACTGATGCTGTCTACACTGATACAGATGTGTGTTCAGATTATAATGACTGATGCTGTCTACACTGATACAGATGTGTGTTCAGATTATAATGACTGACGCTGTCTACACTGATACAGATGTGTGTTCAGATTATAATGACTGACGCGGTCTACACTGATACAGATGTGTGTTCAGATTATAATGACTGACGCTGTCTACACTGATACAGATGTGTGTTCAGATTATAATGGCTGATGCTGATACACTGATACAGATGTGTGTTCAGATTATAATGACTGATGCTGTCTACACTGATACAGATGTGTGTTCAGATTATAATGGCTGATGCTGATACACTGATACAGATGTGCGTTCAGATTATAATGACTGATGCTGTCTACACTGATACAGATGTGTGTTCAGATTATAATGACTGACGCTGTCTACACTGATACAGATGTGTTCAGATTATAATGACTGACGCTGATACACTGATACAGATGTGTGTTCAGATTATAATGACTGATGCTGTCTACACTGATACAGATGTGTGTTCAGATTATAATGACTGACGCTGTCTACACTGATACAGATGTGTGTTCAGATTATAATGACTGACGCTGATACACTGATACAGATGTGTGTTCAGATTATAATGACTGATGCTGTCTACACTGATACAGATGTGTGTTCAGATTATAATGACTGATGCTGATACACTGATACAGATGTGTGTTCAGATTATAATGACTGATGCTGTCTACACTGATACAGATGTGTGTTCAGATTATAATGACTGATGCTGTCTACACTAATACAGATGTGCGTTCAGATTATAATGACTGATGCTGTCTACACTAATACAGATGTGTGTTCAGATTATAATGACTGATGCTGTCTACACTAATACAGATGTGTGTTCGGATTATAATGACTGATGCTGATACACTGATACAGATGTGTGTTCAGATTATAATGACTGATGCTGTCTACACTAATACAGATGTGCGTTCAGATTATAATGACTGACGCTGTCTACACTGATACTGATGTGTGTTCAGATTATAATGACTGATGCTGTCTACACTGATACAGATGTGTGTTCAGATTATAATGACTGACGCTGTCTACACTGATACAGATGTGTGTTCAGATTATAATGACTGATGCTGTCTACACTGATACAGATGTGTGTTCAGATTATAATGACTGATGCTGTCTACACTGATACAGATGTGTTTTCAGATTATAATGACTGACGCTGTCTACACTGATACAGATGTGTGTTCAGATTATAATGACTGACGCTGTCTACACTGATACAGATGTGTGTTCAGATTATAATGACTGATGCTGATACACTGATACAGATGTGTGTTCAGATTATAATGACTGACGCTGTCTACACTGATACAGATGTGTGTTCAGATTATAATGACTGATGCTGTCTACACTGATACAGATGTGTGTTCAGATTATAATGGCTGATGCTGATACACTGATACAGATGTGTGTTCAGATTATAATGACTGATGCTGTCTACACTGATACAGATGTGTGTTCAGATTATAATGACTGATGCTGTCTACACTGATACAGATGTGTGTTCAGATTATAATGACTGACGCTGTCTACACTGATACAGATGTGTGTCAGATTATAATGACTGACTGTCTACACTGATACAGATGTGTGTTCAGATTATAATGACTGATGCTGTCTACACTGATACAGATGTGTGTTCAGATTATAATGACTGATGCTGTCTACACTGATACAGATGTGTGTTTAGATTATAATGACTGACTGTCTACACTGATACAGATGTGTGTTTAGATTATAATGACTGACTGTCTACACTGATACAGATGTGTGTTCAGATTATAATGACTGATGCTGTCTACACTGATACAGATGTGTGTTCAGATTATAATGACTGACGCTGTCTACACTGATACAGATGTGTGTTCAGATTATAATGACTGATGCTGTCTACACTGATACAGATGTGTGTTCAGATTATAATGACTGATGCTGTCTACACTGATACAGATGTGTGTTTAGATTATAATGACTGACGCTGTCTACACTGATACAGATGTGTGTTCAGATTATAATGACTGATGCTGATACACTGATACAGATGTGTGTTCAGATTATAATGACTGATGCTGATACACTGATACAGATGTGTGTTCAGATTATAATGACTGACGCTGTCTACACTGATACAGATGTGTGTTCAGATTATAATGACTGATGCTGATACACTGATACAGATGTATGTTCAGATTATAATGACTGATGCTGATACACTGATACAGATGTGTGTTCAGATTATAATGACTGATGCTGATACACTGATACAGATGTGTGTTCAGATTATAATGACTGATGCTGATACACTGATACAGATGTGTGTTCAGATTATAATGACTGATGCTGTCTACACTGATACAGATGTGTGTTCAGATTATAATGACTGACGCTGTCTACACTGATACAGATGTGTGTTCAGATTATAATGACTGACGCTGATACACTGATACAGATGTGTGTTCAGATTATAATGACTGATGCTGTCCTACACTGATACAGATGTGTGTTCAGATTATAATGACTGATGCTGATACACTGATACAGATGTGTGTTCAGATTATAATGACTGATGCTGTCTACACTGATACAGATGTGTGTTCAGATTATAATGACTGATGCTGTCTACACTAATACAGATGTGCGTTCAGATTATAATGACTGATGCTGTCTACACTAATACAGATGTGTGTTCAGATTATAATGACTGATGCTGTCTACACTAATACAGATGTGTGTTCGGATTATAATGACTGCTGCTGATACACTGATACAGATGTGTGTTCAGATTATAATGACTGATGCTGTCTACACTAATACAGATGTGCGTTCAGATTATAATGACTGACGCTGTCTACACTGATACTGATGTGTGTTCAGATTATAATGACTGATGCTGTCTACACTGATACAGATGTGTGTTCAGATTATAATGACTGACGCTGTCTACACTGATACAGATGTGTGTTCAGATTATAATGACTGATGCTGTCTACACTGATACAGATGTGTGTTCAGATTATAATGACTGATGCTGTCTACACTGATACAGATGTGTTTTCAGATTATAATGACTGACGCTGTCTACACTGATACAGATGTGTGTTCAGATTATAATGACTGACGCTGTCTACACTGATACAGATGTGTGTTCAGATTATAATGACTGATGCTGATACACTGATACAGATGTGTGTTCAGATTATAATGACTGACGCTGTCTACACTGATACAGATGTGTGTTCAGATTATAATGACTGATGCTGTCTACACTGATACAGATGTGTGTTCAGATTATAATGGCTGATGCTGATACACTGATACAGATGTGTGTTCAGATTATAATGACTGATGCTGTCTACACTGATACAGATGTGTGTTCAGATTATAATGACTGATGCTGTCTACACTGATACAGATGTGTGTTCAGATTATAATGACTGACGCTGTCTACACTGATACAGATGTGTGTCAGATTATAATGACTGACTGTCTACACTGATACAGATGTGTGTTCAGATTATAATGACTGATGCTGTCTACACTGATACAGATGTGTGTTCAGATTATAATGACTGATGCTGTCTACACTGATACAGATGTGTGTTTAGATTATAATGACTGACTGTCTACACTGATACAGATGTGTGTTTAGATTATAATGACTGACTGTCTACACTGATACAGATGTGTGTTCAGATTATAATGACTGATGCTGTCTACACTGATACAGATGTGTGTTCAGATTATAATGACTGACGCTGTCTACACTGATACAGATGTGTGTTCAGATTATAATGACTGATGCTGTCTACACTGATACAGATGTGTGTTCAGATTATAATGACTGATGCTGTCTACACTGATACAGATGTGTGTTTAGATTATAATGACTGACGCTGTCTACACTGATACAGATGTGTGTTCAGATTATAATGACTGATGCTGATACACTGATACAGATGTGTGTTCAGATTATAATGACTGATGCTGATACACTGATACAGATGTGTGTTCAGATTATAATGACTGACGCTGTCTACACTGATACAGATGTGTGTTCAGATTATAATGACTGATGCTGATACACTGATACAGATGTACGTTCAGATTATAATGACTGATGCTGATACACTGATACAGATGTGTGTTCAGATTATAATGACTGATGCTGATACACTGATACAGATGTGTGTTCAGATTATAATGACTGATGCTGATACACTGATACAGATGTGTGTTCAGATTACAATTACTGACGCTGTCTACACTGATACAGATGTGTGTTCAGATTATAATGACTGATGCTGTCTACACTGATACAGATGTGTGTTCAGATTATAATGCCTGACGCTGATACACTGATACAGATGGGTGTTCAGATTATAATGCCTGATGCTGTCTACACTGATACAGATGTGTGTTCAGATTATAATGCCTGATGCTGATACACAGAAAGTAATGCCTACCTATTCTCATGCACTCCACGGTGGCATGAGCCCAGTTGTCAGACATGGAGGTCATGAAGGAGTAGCAGTGTCCTCTGAAAGGGATCCAGGTTTGCGCTTCTTTGACTCGGGGCAGTTCCCGGCATCTGAGGAGGGTCTATGGGAGCTATGTCTGAAGGAAGGAACGAGGAATGTCAACTAAAAACTATAAGCACTGCACTAAACGTGTTTGTATTAATGTTAAAGTTTAAAGTTTTAGTTTTAAAATTTATAAAGCGTTTTTTTAAAAATTAAGCAGAACAGTGACTAAAATAACTGGAACTACTTGTGCATGAAACGGTTATAATTAGGGATTTGGGAATCTAAAATCTATTTCAATTCTGGAATCAAATACTTGAGGTAAGGAATCAAATACTCGAGGTCAGGAATCGAATACCTGATGTCTGGAATTGAATACTCATGGTCAGGAATCGAATACTTGAGGTCAGGAATCGAATACTAGAGGTCAGGAATCGAATACTAGAGGTCAGGAATCGAATACTTGAGGTCGGGAATCGAATACTCGAGGTCAAGAATCGAAAACTAGAGGTCAGGAATCGAATACTTGAGGTCAGGAATCGAATACTCGAGGTCAGGAATCGAATACCTGATGTCTGGAATTGAATACTCAAGGTCAGGAATCAAATACTAGAGGTCAGGAATCGAATACTAGAGGTCAGGAATCGAATACTTGAGGTCAAGAGTCGTATACTAGAGGTCAGGAATCGAATACTTGAGGTCAAGAGTCGAATACTAGAGGTCAGGAATTGAATACTCAAGGTCAGGAATCGAATACTAGAGGTCAGGAATCGAATACTAGAGGTCAGGAATCGAATACTTGAGGTCGGGAATCGAATACTCGAGGTCAAGAATCGAATACTCGAGGTCAGGAATCGAATACTTGAGGTCGGGAATCAAATACTCGAGGTCAAGAATCGAATACTCGAGGTCAGGAATCGAATACTCGAGGTCGGGAATCAAATACTCGAGGTCTGGAATCGAATTCTTGAGGTCAGGAATAGAATACTCGAGGTCAGGAATAGAATACTCGAGGTCAGGAATAGAATACTCGAGGTCAGGAATAGAATACTCAAGGGGCCCTATCTTGCACCCAGCGCAATTGACTTTGAACACCGACGCATGTATCATTCCTATTCTGCACCCGCGCACAGCGGACTTTTCCCTCCACAGACGCACGTCGGTAAATTAGGGAATGAACTTGCGCTCGCGGGGGCGGTTCAGCGCAAAGAGGAGGCGTGTTCCGGCGCAAAACTTCAATGGTGCTATTTTCCAGATTTAGAAAGCAATTGCGCAACTGACCAGGGAAAAAACAGTCTAAAGACAGTGGCGCGTTGCGCGTTAGTGATGTAGTATTTTAAGGGCGCGTGCTTGCCATAATGTTAACCCGCATCCACTTTGATTCTCTAATATAAACAGATGCAGCAGTTTTCATTTTAGCAAATCATACATTATTACAAGGAAAAATATTAACACACGAGGGAAATCATTGTTGTGTCCGTGAAGATGTGAAAAAGATCTATCTAGATAAAAAAATAAAAAAATCTAGATTAGGCTACACATTTACTACCCAAATTATACGCCTGTTTAACCGAAGCTAATTTGGGTGGGTTTCTCCCATCATCCCCAATGTCACTTCTCTGTGTTTTACGGTCCTGACATGAACGTCGGTTTCCTCGGCTGTGAACCGCTCCTGGCGTGCGCCGGCAAATCCGTCGTTATAATAGCAATCCCGCCATGGAACAAGCGCGTCTGCTCTTAAAGGGAATGTGAGAGGACGCTCTGATTGGTTTATTTCACGTTACGCCCAAACCACACCTATGAATAATGAAGCTACTTAAGACCAACCCCTTTTAGATTTGCGCCGGGCGCAAGAGTCATATATCCCGCCGGGAAAATAGCAACAGCGCCGGGATCCACCCACAAAGTTACTTGCGCTTTGCACTTTGACACTTGCGTTTCAGATCGTTAAAATAGGGCCCAAGGTCTGAAATCAAATACTCGAGGTCGGGAATCAAATACTCGAGGTCTGGAATCGAATTCTCGAGGTCAGGAATCGAATACTCGAGGTCAGGAATAGAATACTCGAGGTCAGGAATAGAATACTCGAGGTCAGGATTAGAATACTCGAGGTCAGGATTAGAATACTCGAGGTCAGGAATCAAATACTCGAGGTCAGGAATCAAATACTCGAGGTCAGGAATAGAATACTCAAGGTCAGGAATAGAATACTCGAGGTCAGGAATAGAATACTCGAGGTCAGGAATCAAATACACGAGGTCTGGAATCGAATTCTCGAGGTCAGGAATCGAATACTCGAGGTCAGGAATCGAATTCTCGAGGTCAGGAATAGAATACTCGAGGTCAGGAATCAAATACACGAGGTCTGGAATCGAATTCTCGAGGTCAGGAATCGAATACTCGAGGTCAGGAATCGAATTCTCGAGGTCAGGAATCGAATACTCGAGGTCTGGAATCAAATTCTCGAGGTCAGGAATCAAATACTCGAGGTCTGGAATCGAATTCTCGAGGTCAGGAATAGAATACTCGAGGTCTGGAATCGAATTCTCGAGGTCAGGATTAGGAATACTCGAGGTCTGGAATCGAATTCTCGAGGTCAGGAATAGAATACTCGAGGTCAGGATTAGAATACTCGAGGTCAGGAATCAAATACTCGAGGTCAGGAATAGAATACTCGAGGGTCAGGAATAGAATACCTGAGGTCAGGAATAGAATACTCGAGGTCAGGATTAGAATACTCGAGGTCTGGAATCGAATTCTCGAGGTCAGGAATCGAATACTCGAGGTCAGGAATCGAATACTCGAGGTCAGGAATAGAATACTCGAGGTCAGGAATAGAATACTCGAGGTCAGGAATAGAATACCTGAGGTCAGGAATAGAATACTCGAGGTCAGGAATAGAATACTCGAGGTCAGGAATCGAATACTTAATGTCTGGAATCGAATACTCGATGTCAGGAATAGAATACTAGAGGTCTGGTATTGAATACTCGAGGTCAGGAATCGAATACTAGAGGTCAGGAATCGAATACTTAATGTCTGGAATCGAATACTAGAGGTCAGGAATCGAATACTCGATGTCAGGAATCGAATACTCGAGGTCAGGGATCGAATACTCGAGGTCAGGAATCGAATACTTAATGTCTGGAATCGAATACTAGAGGTCAGGAATCGAATACTAGAGGTCAGGAATCGAATACTTAATGTCTGGAATCGAATACTCGATGTCAGGAATCGAATACTCGAGGTCAGGAATCGAATACTCGAGGTCAGGAATCGAATACTTGAGGTCAGGAATCAAATACTCGAGGTCAGGAATCTAATACTCGAGGTCTGGAATCGAATACTCGAGGTCAGGAATCGAATACTCGAGGTCAGGAATAGAATACTCGAGGTCAGGAATAGAATACTCGAGGTCAGGTATAGAATACTCGAGGTCAGGAATAGAATACTCGAGGTCAGGAATAGAATACTCGAGG
>JARPMJ010004700.1:47500-72578 GCA_033366665.1 Phoxinus dragarum
CGCCATAAATTCGTTTCCTCGCCACGGCCAAACCGTTCGAGATATCAAAAATCCCCTCGCAACTTTTCATCCTCCATGTCTTGACTTCATGCTGACCGAGTTTCGTGGTGATTGTTTGAATTGTCTAGGAGGAGTATTTTAAATTCCATTGCATGTGTTTTTTAAACTACGCCAAATAGCCGACTTCCTGTTGGGCTGGGGTAAAAAGTCAGAGCATGAAGGATATATGAACCGATGAGATCTATAAGTGTACCGAGTTTCATATTATTTCATGCAAGCGTGTTTGATTTATGGACCAAGTTTTCGGACCCCGTTCCAGGGGGCGCTGTCGAGCCCCCCTGCCCACGCCCGGGTACCAGCTTCAGTCCGGCTCTAATGGCCGCGGGTTCTGACCAGTGTGCAAAGTTTCAAGAGTTTTTGAGCACGTTAAGGCCCCCAAAAGTGGCAAAAACCTTGAAAAAAAATGTATTATAAAGAAGAAGAAGAAGAAGAAGAAGAAGAAAAACAAAAAACCCTTAGAAGAACAATAGGCTCTGCGCCCTTTCAGGGCTTGGGCCCTAAATAGTAATTAGTAATCCAAAAGTAATCCATTCAGAAATCAAAATAATAATAGTAATTAGTCATCCAAAAGTAATCCATTCAGAAATCTAAATAGTAATAAGAATTAGTAATCCAAAAGTAATCAATTCAGAAATCAAAATAATTATAGTAATTAGTAATCCAAAGTAATCCATTCAGAAATCTAAATAGTAATAGTAATTAGTAATCCAAAAGTAATCATTCAGAAATCAAAATTATAGTAATTAGTAATCCAAAAGTAATCCATTCAGAAATCAAAATAATAATAGTAATTAGTAATCCAAAAGTAATCCATTCAGAAATCAAAATAATAATAGTAATTAGTCATCCAAAAGTAATCCATTCAGAAATCTAAATAGTAATAAGAATTAGTAATCCAAAAGTAATCATTCAGAAATCAAAATAATTATAGTAATTAGTAATCCAAAAGTAATCCATTCAGAAATCTAAATAGTAATAGTAATTAGTAATCCAAAAGTAATCCATTCAGAAATCAAAATTATAGTAATTAGTAATCCAAAAGTAATCCATTCAGAAATCAAAATAATTATAGTAATTAGTAATCCAAAAGTAATCCAAAGTTAATCCATTCAGAAATCAAAATAATAATAGTAATTAGTAATCCAAAAGTAATCCAAAGGTAATCCATTCAGAAATCAAAATAATAATAGTAATTAGTAATCCAAAAGTAATCTATTCAGAAATCAAAATACTTTTTAATGTAACTATAGTCTGATTACCAGATTGTATTGTACTTGAACACAGTTTTATGTAGCCTTTGCAATTTGGAGGCAAACATTTGCAATCGGAATACTACTCTATATAATACTCTATATTATCGGAAAAAATACTCTATATGTCCTGATATAAATATTAAAAACAAAAACTCATAACATGGAAATTTTTGTCCTCTTTATCTTATTTTGGGGGGCATAATTATTCATTTTGTTGGTATGTCTGCCCCGGTAATTCCCGTGACGGCGAGGGATGAGGCTCTTTTTCGAGCGGAATTCTGATCCACAAGAATATTGATCTAGGAAATATTTATCATTTGGCAAAACCCATGTGACACACTCACACACATGCTGTAGTATATCATATTGAGCTTCTTCTTTTTTTCCTACTTTGTGCACACAGATTTGAAATGTGATTGAGTACCAGGTTGCTGTTGAGGCCGATCCACAGCGGCTCCTTCAGTTTGCTGACTCTGAGGATGGTGTAAGCCTGGCTGATGGAGTCAAGCACACTGGCCAGGTCAGCATCATCTGCTTTACACTGTCTCCTCGCTTCATCCCAGCTCATCTTCATCATCTGCACCTTGTATGAATCATTTCCCAGTGTGAAAAAATGTTGTGGCGTTACTGTGGTCACAGGACGAGGCAGCTGAGCGTCTACAACACCAGGGTTAAATACAGGTCACAACATTAGGTGCAATGAGCATTGACCATGGTTTAAACATTTACTGATGTGTGTGATAACATGATACTGCAGAGATTAGCTCGAGCTGTGACCAGTGCATTTGTGATGTAGTCAACCAAAATCAGTGTATTAATGGATGTTCTCCTCTAACCTGTTGTCCTCTTGCAGACGAAACCTCGTTCATCTCCGCAGACTTCCACTTTCCACGCACCTGTCATCTTTTCTGGGTTTCTAAGCATGACGACACAGTCACAGTTCTGGATGGAACAGAGTTCAGATAAATTAACTCAAGAAAAAACAACCAAACAAACACAGCCTTCGTGAATTGCTACTGTAATTATATGAGGTAACCGTTCCAAAATTACTTTAGAAGATATGAGTTCACATTCACTGGGTTCGTCTATTGCTGTTTATACTGCTTACAGGCAGGTTTAAAAGGGTCATAAAATACAGTTTCAGATTTAAAAATTATGTTTATAAAGTTTCCAAAGTGTTTTGCACCAACAAAAGTCCACATTTGTAAAAAAAAAAATAATAATAATAATAATAATTTCCCATTCTTATTTTCACTCTCTTCAATCTCAAAGGGCGCGGCTTCTTCAGAAACTGAAGTAATCGCCCACTGCTGTGATTGGCTAACATCATCGCACTGTATCTACGCTCTCCTTTACAGCACGTCGTGTGTTTTGATACTGGAGATGACAAGCGCTGTGATAGAGCCGTATGTGTTTGAGAAGAAATTACAGAGTGTGTACAGATTTTATTAGCAGCAGTCAAACAACGATATGGTTTTTTTGGGTGGTTTCTGGGTCTGTTTCTTTGTCATGATTTGAGCGTTTAGAAACAACATTTATGAAACAGTTGTCAGATTCCATTGGTGAATATGAAATTTAATCATAAGTTCGGTGAACATCTTTGTGAGAATTGTTTCCTCATTCAACCCTAACCCTAAACCGAACATTACTGAAACAGCTACCGAGCGGCGTTTCAAAGATGGCCACTGAATAAAATAACATGCCTTAAAGGGAATTTGGTATAAATTCTTGTTTCAATGTGCCGTCTTTCATGTGTCGCGTGTCTTGTGGTCAGAAAACCTAAAGACAGTTAAAATTATTATTTTATTTTTTTTGCCAAAAATGTCAGGTAAACAACTAAAAAATATAATTTTCGGCAAGATTTGCTTGTGTCAGATTTCCTCTGTCGGGTCATACGTAGAACAACTGTTAGACATCTAAACAGCGTTTTTTATGCAACAAAGAAAAGTGTGCTTCACAAGAAAAACTATATTATTTTTGGTCAGATTTGGATAATTTTAGGAATGTTTTGTATGTCTGGCATAAACATCTCATCTCAAAAGAGAAACTCTGATGGTTCTGGTCATCTTTATAGATACTATATAGCCTTTGTCAGCGATATGGTGTGAATACCTGCCTCTGAATCAAAGTAGCCATACATCCTGGAAGGGCTATCTGGGACTGATGAAGGTTGACCCTTAGCCCAGTTTGTGTAGCTCACACCGTTACCATCAGTCCACAAAAACCTCATCTCGTTATTGACATCATTAAGACCAATCCATACGTCATCATCTGTAGTCAGCATTAGAGTAGTAAGGTATGCTGCAAACAGAATCAAACGGTCATATTTAAATAATTTTCTCAGCAGAGCTGTTCTGTTTTCTGCGTGGACAGACAAATTGCATGTTGTTGTAAACTTACCTGTTGTGCCTGGTAAGAACATGGTATTATATTAGAGTTCAAGTTTAAAGAGTTACAAATTTACATCACTTACAGTCATTTACGTTTTCATGCACTTGTGGTTTATTCTAAAGTTTTTGCAGAAAGAAGTGTTCTGTATTACCTTAACAATAGTAGCTAAGGGCACCGGGACTAAATACAGGTAAAGAAACTAAACTCAAAGAGCTAGAAAAAAACACAAACAAGACTTGACCCCCAATAGAGGAGATGATCACGGTGGAGCTGGCAGAGGGAGGAACCACAGTGGGGCTAGTGGAGGTTGGGAACATGGCGGAGGAACAGAGGACTAGAGCAGGCTCGGAGGACCAAGGTGGAGCCGGAGGAACAGAGGACCAAGTTGGGCTTGGAGGACAAAGGTGGAGCTGAAGGAACGAAGGACCAAGTTGGGCTTGGAAGATCGAGGTGGAGCCAGAGGAACAGAGGACTAGGGTACACTCGGAGGACCAAGGTGGAGTCGGAGGAACAGAGAACCAGGGCAGGCTTGGCGGATCAAGGTGGAGCGGGAGGAACAGAGGACTAGGGCAGGCTCTGAGGACCAAGGTGGAGCCGGAAGAACAGAGGACAAGGGCAGCCTCAGTGGACCAATGTGGAGCCGAAGGAACGAAGGATCAAGTCAGGCTTGGAGGACCAATGTGGAGCCGAAGGAACGAAGGACCAGGGCAGGCTCAGAGGACAAAGGTGGAGCCGAAGGAACGGAGGACCAGGGCAGGCTCAGAGGACCAAGGTGGAGCTGAAGGAACGAAGGACCAAGTCAGGCTTGGAGGACCAAGGTGGAGCCGGAGGAACAGAGGACTAGGACATGCTCAGAGGACCAATATGGAACCGGAGGAACAGAGAACCAGGTCAGGCTTGGAGGACCAAGGTGGAGCCGGAGGAACAGAGAACCGGGGCAGGCTCGGAGAACCAAGGTGGAGCTGAAAGACTGAAAGACCAGGACAGGCTTGAGGGCCAAGGTGAAGCTGGAGGAACAGAGGACCAGGGCAGGCTTGGAGGACCAATGTGGAGCCGGAGGAACAGAGAACCAGGGCAGGCTCTGAGGACCAAGGTGGAGCCATAGGAACAGAGGACCAAGACAGGCTCGGAGGACCACGGTGGAGCTGGAGGAACAGAGGACCAGGGCAGTCTTGGAGGACCAAGGTGGAGCCGGAGAAACAAAGGATTGGGGCAGGCTCAGTACACAGCTGTGATAATGACTGCCGACAATTCCATCGGTAGCCAAAATGGTCGACGCAGTCTTAAAGCCTTCCCTGAAGGGCTATGTTCATAAATCAAAAAAGGATTTGTCCAAAAAGAATGATTAATTCTCAATGAAGAGTTTGACATATGGTCTCATATAACATATTCACAAATAACAATCTGTGTAAACCCATGGGTACAATAAGAAAAGGAAAAGACAAGGAAATAATTGTTCAACTACTGTTCCACCTCCCCTCAGACAAAACTACAAATGGTTCAGTCCAATTAGGCTACATGCTAATGATACAAAAACTGTTTGATACAGATGGATTGTTTGATGGTACAGCATCAGACTGGAAGGCCAACAGCCAAAACAAAAGGTTTGAGGGGATTACAAGAAATTAAGGTAATTCTGAATGATATTAAACTGGGTTGTGAAGTTTTTAAAAAGGAATAATTTAATTGAACAATATGTTGGAGCAAACGGACAAACAAAAAATATCAGACTCATTTGAAATAGGGAAAACAATTACACAACACCATTCTGAAGTATAAGATGGTAAATGTAGTATCAGGTAGTAATGTGTGCATGTGTGTCAAGTCCATGTAATTCTTTATCTGTCTCCAAGCTTAGCTTGTAACAGGCGCTATCTCTTCTTAAGCAGATTTCTCACAATAACCAGCTTTTTGGTGTGCATGTATATGTGTCACAAGTGTAATGCTCACCTTGCTCTTCATGACGGCGAATGGACACCAGATTGCCTCCATGTGAAATACAGTGGTCCCGAGATTTATGCCACGTCATCTTACTATTAAAATACTTGTAACACTATTTGAAAATACAAGTGCTTTGAATTAGAATGTGCAGATTTCATACAGGCCTGGTAATGTAGGCCTGGTTTCGCAGACAGGGCTTAGATTAAGCCAGGATTAGTTCAATTAGGACATTTAGGTAACTTTTCTAATGTGCCTTAGAAAAAAGATGTTTGATGTCTCCAGAGTGTGTGTGTGTGTGTGTGTGTGTGTGTGTGTGTGTGTGTGTGTGTGTGTGTGTGTGTGTGTGTGTGTGTGTGTGTGTGTGTGTGTGTGTGTGTGTGTGTGTGTGTGTGTGTGTGTGTGAAGTTTTAGCTCAAAATACCCCACAGATATTTTTATATATCATGTTAAAGTTGTCACTTTTTGAGGGTGAGCAAAAACGCACAGTTTTTGAGCCCGTCCCTTTAAATGCAAATGAGCTGCTGCTCCCGGCACAGAGGGCGGAGCTACAACAGCTTGTGTCCTTTTACCTCACACAGACCTGCATTGAAAAGTTCAAAAACTTTTAGCCTTTTATGTTCAAACCGGAGTCAGACAATGATGGAGAGACTCAAGAAGAAGTGACAACATGTAGAAGAAACAGGACATTTCTGAATGGTTAGTTGATGAATTTTTGCAGCTGATGTGGAGTTAACTATCTTCTAGTCATTGATTAGCACATTGTCTTGATAATCTATAAATCGTGTTCCGGGGGGCGGGTTTATGTAAATTCTAGGGTTGGTGATGTCACTAAGTCCTTATAAAACAATTTCTTTAAAAGCAAATATCTCCCTTTGCTTTGAACTTTGAGCGTTGTAACTTTGCAGATGTTGTTTATAAGCTTAAGCCTTGTCTGTGAAACTGGCCAATCATGTTTGTATGATGAAATGACTCACTCTGCCCTGAAACATGGTCCATTCTGGAGTACAGCCTCCTGGTGGCACCGTGGAGGGCAACATGGTGGCGTTGACAAAGTTAGAACTTCTCTTACAGATAGAGGGCAACGCCACACCACAGTTGATATCATTCCAGAATCCTTTAAAAAAACATATTGTTAATACTTTGTGCAGAGAATAGAGGATAATGCAGCTATACAAAATGTATTATCACATACAGTACGTCTTGGCAAATAGATGACATAATATTGTTGGTGCATAAGAACACTGAATTGATGTTTTTAGCCTTTATAAAACTATACCCATTATAAACCTAAAGTATACTGTCAACCATATTGCTTGTCGTACATATACCTTACTATACTCCTTGCCTTTATTGTTGCTCTTTATGAAGTTAAAGACTGGAAAAACGTAACGTTTTTTCCCACATCTAACATATACCCGTTAAACAACCCTTATCGAAGGCAATCAAGTATGCTGTGCTGATTACTATCAAAATCAATCATTATTATATAATCAATGATTATTACCAATCAACCATATTCCATCTAATGTTTGGGACATGAGGTATCTCAACAACCCATTAACGTATTGAGAAAACTTGACTGGACAAGCATGACTGAAGGCAGTGGTTCCCAACCCTGGCCCTGGAGCCCCAACACTGCACGTGTGTGACGTCTCAGAGGTCCTGGGCTGCGTTTAACCCTTCGCTCCGTCTCGGTCACCTCGGATGTACGACATTAAATAAGTTGCATGAGTGCCCACTACTGGCAGAACCCTAGAAATGTGTTTAAATGGAGCACAATAAGCCCTTGATCACTGAAATCCGCAATGGAGCTGCTTCACTATTTACTTCTTTTATTTTTCTTATGAATTTGTTTTGCGCAGCATTCTATAGGCCTGTATGCTTGGGCCGTTGGAGAAAATATTAAAACAATGTACATATTGAAGTGTACATATTGAGTAGACTCGTTTCCTCGAGGGTCTGTCTAAATACACCTCGCTCGTCTACTTGACGAAGTTGAGCGCACTTCAAAACGGCGGCAGGGAAGTGCTTAGGGACGTTTTGAGTGTATGTCTAAAAGTGGAGTTAAACGCAGAGTTAGTAATGAGTTGATGAGTTGAATTAGCCATGTTTGATTAGAGAGACATCACACGACCATTTCCAAACTAAAAACGGAAAACTTTGAATGCGCTTTGGGCGTTCATTTACATGACAACGGTGTTTTGGGGACCTGAAAACGCAAACTTTTGAAAATGATTTCCCGTCTCCATGTAAACTACAAAAATTTGTGAAATCGTTGACGTCATGCGCATGCATTTCTTTACAAAGTGAGATCGCCATCTACTGGCCAGGCAGCAGAACGCAGCGTTTCTTTCAATTAAGTGGATTCGTGTGAATGGAGATCATTTTGACAACGTTGTCGTCAGTACGTGAAAAACGCAAAAGGAAAAACGTGTCTGTTTTTAGTACATAGTTGTCATGTAAACGTAACCTGGTTTCTCCAGGACCAGGGTTGTGGTCTAAAGACATTTTTTCCTGCAGAGTTAAACTCCAACTAAACCCAGATGAACTCGCTGATCAAGTCTTCAGGCTTAACAGAAGCTTCCAGGCGGGTGAGCTGGAGTCTTACCCATATTCTTGTACATGGTCACACAGTTCTCATCATTATTGGCAAAATTTGGTTCATTTTGACTCCATGATGTATATACAACAGGGGAACCGTCCACCCAGCTATGAGTAGAACAAAACAAAAAAAACAGTTATAAAACCAACACAAATGTACTTACATGAACCAATGCCTTGCTAAAGTGTCTGTTGCATAATAACAAGTTTATGTATCCAGCTCTTTCATACTCGCCTAAATGATTTGTCCAACTCCACCCTCATCCCAATGTAGTATTGACCCTCTGACCTCTTCAATATCTGTAAAACAGTGTCAGTAACCCTTCTGAACGACCATGCAGTGATGTTACAGCATTAATGTGAATCACAGTAATTGACCTGCTTCCATATAAACTTCCTCTCTGTTTGACCAGTGATGACAACGAGATCGGCGTGATTCCTCTTGCAGAACGAGCGAGCTTCTTCAAAAGCCAGGAGGTCTTCATTAATGAAGTACTGGCTCTCGTTGTACTGGATCCAGCCATCAGACGTCACGTTATATACCACTGTGGAATAAAAAACAACATAACTTAACATTGTCTTCATCCGTGATTGTGTGATTTGTATAGTCAGGATAATTTACTCGGCCTTACATCATTGCATTGACAATGTTTACAACCTGTTACAGAATCGAAGCTCTATTCCATAAAATGACAGGAGATAATGAGCAGGAGCTGTCAGTTGATTGCATTAATAATTGCAAAAAAAACCCCCGAAAATGTTATATTTAGTGTATCTCATATGTAATTAAATATGCATTGACAATGGTTACAACCTGTTACAGAACTACCTGTCACAGGCATGCAGGGAGTATGGCAGGGCGACGCAGCGTCTCGTTCCCTCTTCAGGGAACCAGGGTTACAGTCGTAACCTGAGACGTTCCCTCTCAAGGGAACTCGAGCTGCGTCGAGACGCGGTGGGATCACTACACCCACGACGCCATAGTAGCAAGTGCCTGTCCTTGTGAAATCTCTGCGCACACCAAGACGAAAGCTCCTGCGCTCCTGGAGTGAAGCCGAGGTCAACGTAAAAAAACTACGTTGACCTCCACATAACTACTAATGTGTGCGGCGAGGCAACATCCCGCCACATCACAAACATATTGGAGGGGAAACTCCTGACGATAATGTTTTAGAAGCAGCCATACTCCTAGTCTCTTGGTCTGACGCCTCACAGTGCCACGAACTAAACTTTACTGGAGGGTGTCTCCCCAAGGATACACTCAAAGGGATGCTTCGGAGTAACTAGGGTACTTTGCGCTATGACCTCGAGCCAAACACCCCCCAGAAGCTTTTTTCCCCTTGGTCCAACATTATTAGAGTTAGAGCTTATTTAGAGATCAGCCGAATGGCTTAGTGCAGGCGCCAATGGATCCGAATGTTGTATCCCGTAAATTACCCCACTAATAATGCCCGGAATGGCACCAAACTTCTACAGTAGTACAAATAGGTTCTGTCCTCATAAAACGAGACATTGTAAAGTGTGTAAGTACATCAGGACACTTTCCTGAGGGCTTTTCCCAAATCACGGAAGTGACCTCGACGTCCGGGTTAGCGGTAGCATAAGCCATCAGGCAAGTGTTATTTAAATAAATCCTCATGTACTTACAAACTTTCCAATGCCTCATTTTATGAGTACAGAACATATTTGTACTACTTTAGTTTGGTACCATTCCGGGTATTATTAGTGGGGTAATTTACGACTGCAGGGACGGACACACGATCCACAGCTGTTTGCTCCTCATACTCCTGGCTAGATATTTTATGCCTGTGGACAAACAACAATAAATAGACAGAGACCGTTTATCACAGAGCGCTTGCTGACGACACAGAAGCGAGTGACTGTTTGTTCCAGGTATGCTTCATGGTTTCCTGCTCCATGACGTCACATGACGTTCCGTTACGCCATTGGACTGGTTTCATACGCGCTTCATGACGCAGTCACGCGGAGGCGTTCCCACAGCGTCTCGACGCAGCTCCAGTTCTTGCCTGTAGCGTCTCGCCTTACGTTAGTAAGTGATGTTCACAATTTCTCTGCATATAATGAGCCGATGTGTTTTAGTCCCAGTCGAAACCTGCCTGATGAATTCTAGATGTGCATTATCCACAAATTATGTTACATTAAATAAAACCTAACTGGTCTTCCACTGGTCAAACCTAACTCCGTAAGACAGTGGAAATGTTCCACAAAAAAAAAAAAAACATATTACATAACATATTAATTTAATGAAGGGCTAAACATTACAATTGGGGTTAGGAAATACCTGAAAATATATAAATGCTAATGATTATGATTATTATGATTATGAAGTAGTTACTAACCTTGGCTTGCCATAGTTGGTGAAGGTTTTGGAGTTGTGCCTATTGAACAAACAGTAAAAAAGCCTTATTGTTAAGTTTATGTGCATGTTGTATAGGAGTAGTTTCATCAGAATATAAATCCTAACAGCATTTAGTTACACTAGTATACTTTCTGACCATTAAACCACAGATCTTTGGACACTGAGTTCATTATGCAGTTACAGTGTGAGTTTGCATAATCACTGAGATTGAGGAACACGTTATGCTTGGACAATAGGCTTTCTGTTGTCTATCCAAGAACAACAGTTAATGTGTCCGATAAAACCCACAAACATGTCTGTCGGCACCTCTGACCCTAACCCTAACCCTAACCCTAACCCTAACCCTAACCCTCACATGAAGAACATTACACAGAACAAGTGGCAATTTTGCATTAGTGGGTATTAGTTTGCATTTAGACTCTAAGATTTAATACACAGATCTATTTATGTCTATTTATGTCTATTGATCAGAACCATGCATGTGTACCTATTGGTATCTGGCAGATCCAGTCCTTCAGGGATTCACACACCACATCGTTCCACTTGCGACCGTAGTTTAAGGCAGTTTCGGCACAGTGCTCTAGGTTGTTGTAGTTGTTCGGTTCTCCATACCCCCAGTTCTCAAAGTCAGACTGAAAAGAAATGCAATTACACATCCACACAGTAGATAGTTGGTATGATAAAGTGGACAATTATATATGTTTAATCAGAAGCTGTAAGATAAATTATACACAGGAAATAATTCCAACTCAAACCAATAGTCTGGATGTCTATCACTCGGAGAGTAGCCGTGTAATAAGCAGGATATTGTCAGTGTTCCTGTGACCTTTTGTACAGATTTATACATCATCTGAAAGCTTAATAAATAATCTTTCCATTGATGTGTGGTTTGTTAGGATATGACAATATTTGGTCGAGACACAACTATTGAAAATCTGGAATCTGAGGAGCAAAAAACTCGAAACATTGAGAAAATCTCCTTTAAAGTTGTGCATTTATGTTCACGATTGTGCTGCATTCACTCACACAAATACATGTTTTATATATTTACGGTAGGACATTTACTAAATATCTTCATGGAACATGATCTTAATATCCTAATTATTTTGGGCATAAAAGAAAAATGTATAATTTTGACCCATATACGCAGATATACCCGTGTGGCTCCAGACTGGGTTTGTGGTCCAGGGTCACATATATTCTACCTGTCAGTGTGTGTGTTTTGCATATTCTCAATATAATGAGACACACTCACAGGAGTTTCATCAGTCCACACAAAGCCAGAGTCACTGTTCAGCATACTGAAGCCTATCCACACGGTGTCTCCGCTCGAATACCTGCAGAATACACACCATCATACTCTACATAACCATCATGTTCTACTGACCAACCAATAATATAGAGTTAGATGAGTATAAAACACTCACGGTAAGATGCTAAGTTCTCGTGGCGAGTGGAAGCTCACCAAGTCTCCACCAATGACTCGACAGAAGCTGCGGGCGTCCAGCCAAGTCTTCTTCTCATCCATCGGCCTCAGGAATATCTGAGAGGAGAAATGAGAAATGTTTTTTATGAGAAAAACATCTTATCATAACATGAAGATTACGTTATTTTAACGCCTAACACTCTGGTGATGTTCGCTCATTGTTCACCGAAATTTTTCATATAAAATTACTCTGTGAAAACAAACTAAAATCATGGACATGATTCGAAAAGATTAAACGGTTTATACACTCTTTTAAATGTAGATGTGGTTCCCAAGACGTTAATACAACGTTGTGTAAAGTTGTGTTTGCTGGGTTAAGCACGCACCAAGCAAGCGACATCATGGTCTCTAAACGAAGTCTTGAACAACGACCATGCCGATTACATTTGAACATAACAGCATTTATGACAGTGAACTCAGGCTGTAGCTTTAATAATAACTTCAGGCTAAAGCTGATTAATTGTGTACGTTTACCACAATGATGTAGCCTGGGAAAACCCTGACGAACTTCCGGCAAATTTAGATTTGCTCTGCAAGTCAGTCTGGCCCAGAGCCCATTCAAGCCCATTTCCAATTTTTCCAGATCGAGGAACCAATCACAAACGTTGAGGCGGGCTTTACACGGTGACGATCGCTCTGATTGGTTTTACGTCTATCCAATCGTGCCCAGAGGCATTTGAGCGAATGAACCTTCCCCAGACCCACTGTCAGACACCTGAGAAGGCTCTGGTGTCAGCCCGGCTGATAACGACGGCTCTGAGGTCAGTGTTCGCTGGTTTAAACCCCCACTAGAGGTCCCTGATAGCGTTTGGACGGCACGTTCTCTCTGAAGGAGTGTGTTTGTTCACATTTACCTGAATGCAACTGCCTGGATCTTTTTTAATCCAGCCCGATGGACAGGTGAGCGGCTGTGTTGTCGGCGGCACTCGTGTTGTGGTGACACCCTCCGCCATTTTTTTACAGATGAACTTCTGTTTACTTTTAGAGTCCAGAACATCCCATAATCCCGCTGACGTTCCTGTCAGCATGGCAACACAACCTTGGTGTCTTTCTAGCAGACAGGAGAACAAAGTAGACTTCTCAACTCAGGCAGATTCAGATATATGTTGATGAGACCTGTGGTTATCGGTACACACACCTGGCATGTCCACATTAAAGTGTGTGAATTTGACTCTGTCTCCGTTGCTCCACTGGAAGAGCTCCAGGCGTGCGGTGTTACACAGGCCAATCCAGAAATACTTCTCAGGACTGAGGCCGACCAGGCTAATGAGAAAAGCGTTCTCATACCTAATCAAAGACAAAACATTGAAGTAATGTAATATGTGTAATGAAATATCATAAAGAAACATTATTATGCCTCATGGACAGAGAAGATGAGTCATTCCACGGAACCGGTGCGATTTGGACTTACACATTTTTGGATTTGTTTACCAATATGTACTTTTCTGAACACCCCGCAACATTAATTACATATTGAACTTCCAGAAAAACATATTTTCCATCAGATCCCTATTATTATTGGTAATTATTTTAAGATATGGGCACTATTAGTCTTCAACCCCGTTATGGACATTATGGGAGCTCTCTGAATATGATTGTAAAATATATTTGTAATGAAATCAACATTTTCCAATTAATCAGATGTCCCTCACACTAATGCAGTAATTGTAAATGTAAAATTGACATATCATTTTACACTTGTGCTATACTAAAGCCTGTAATGGGCAGTTTTTGTGACAGCAACCTCATCATTTTTGATCAAAGATGTGGCTTATTAGCTTAACTTCAGAGTTTGAACAAAAATCTGTATTCTTATGATTGCTCTGAACATTTCAAGTTCAATAAACATTAAATGAAAATCATAAACTTAAAAAAAATAATTCATACAAATGTAGGGGAATCTGGGTCATATTTCACTAAATCAAAGAGGGAAAGGAAGTCCATAAAGACACTGAAGCTTTATAGAACATTAAGATGATTTGTATTGTTATATGTTCAGCATTAGTCCAGAGATAATCTGAATGTGATGAATGAACACATTGACGTAACTATGCACGCATTCATTCATAACGCTTACATTTCACTGTACATTCATCCGCACACAGAGACGAAGTCATTTCCTAACTCTTTATCTACACTTTATTTGAAGTTTATTATATTAAGGTTTATGTTATGCAACAGATTTTGTTTGATATTTTTGCGCTGGGAAACCTTTTCTGCTGCGGCGCCGGAGAGCGATTGGGGGGTTAGGAGCCTTCCTCGAGTCATTTCTTCCGGTATAGAGAATCAAACCTGCAGCCTTCGGGATCCCAGTCTAACCATTAGGCCACTGGTCACATCTCATCCTCATTACCTGTCGGCAACATCCACCAGTCGAGCTCCCGTCTGCTCACACTGCAGTTTGGCCTCAGGAAAACTCTTGCTCTCCAAGGCTATAAGATAGCAGTGAGATCCGTAGCGAACCCATCCCTGAGGAGCCAGACACACACGAGCACCTCTTCAGAACATCTCATACCAGTACAACAGAGGAACACTGTTTCATCGGCTACACGTCTCCGGATTGCAATGGACACTTAATCAAAAATGCTGAGTTACTGACTTGTGAAGTATTGTAAGGTTACACTTGGTTTTGATGGTTCACTTCTAAACTCTACTAACTACACTATAACAGTCTACTAATGCTGAGGGTTAGTTGACATGTAGTTGATAAGTTACTAGAATGACTAAAGTGGGCCATCGAAACTACTACTCTTGCCACTAGACTGATTAAATGTGTTATAAAACTATATATATATATATATATATATATATATATATGGTATCAATTTGTTACTCATGTATACTCATGCTCATTTATACACAAAGAATACTTCACATTTGTAACAAATCGACACCAATCAACACAATATTAACAATCTTGATGTTGTCTATGATAAACAGAAAATATATGTGTGTTGATGTGTTAACTGACAGAAATGAACAATACATTTTTTATCATCTTGGTTAATGTTAGTTAATACAAATATTTGTTCATGTTAGTTCACAGTGCGTTAACTAATGTTAATTAATGCAACTTTAGATTTAGCCCTCTGGTGCTGCTCGTGTGGCCGTTGTTTTTTTATTTCAATGAAATAGATATACTATATTTTAGTTAAATAATGTTTTTTATTTCATATTTTGTATTTTTAGGGGATTTTAAGGTATATATTTACGGAATAGTTATGATCCATTTATTACCTTTTAACCGCTTTTCGAGCATAAACCTGAAAATAACATTTCCGGCTTGAACTGTGGTAAATCTTGAATGTTTTGGAGCAACGAACTGAAGTTTGATCTCTTTTTAAAGAAGACACTTCTTGCTGAAAGAAGGCAGAAGTGAAAAAAGTTTTTTTAAATGAACATAAAAAAAAGTTATAGAAGTTCATTTTTTATGAAAAAAAGCACAAAGTACTATTTTAAAATGTTATATAATATGTATTTTCCAAACAATTTTACTCTAAAACTGTGAGAAAATCAAGCCATAAATCTAAACAAGTTGTGTTACAAATCTAAGGTCGAAATCTCAAAAAATTTGCAGTACCAAAACGCCTCCACTAGATTTACAATGTGCTCATTTTAAACCGCAACAAGAGTGACTATTTATTTCAGAACCGTTTAATCTTCTCGCATCATGTCCAAGATTTTAGTTTGTGTTCACAGAGCAAGTGCCAAAACAAGTTTCGTACCATTCTGACGAGGCAAAAAAAAACAAAAAACAAAAAAACTATTTTTTTTAAAATACCAGAGGGTTAAAACTGTATTAGTAAATGATGATATTAACAAAACTAATATTTAGTTTATGCTTATTTAATAATGAGATCTTATTGTAAAGCTATATCACAAGCAATAAAAGACTGTACATTGTAAGACAGCAAGATTTAAAGGAGAACTCCGGCGCAAAATGAACCTATGGTCTAATTACACATTGTTACCTAGTCAATCGTTATCTGAGATTTGTTTTCATGATTATCGAATGTAAATAGTTTTATCTCTAAAAACAGTTTAGCCTATAACGCTAGTATAACGCTAGTATATAGGGAATTGAGTAATGACAAATAAAAATCGCTTGTTAATACCACTAACAAGGCTCAAAATAGCCCCACACTAACACGGTAGCATAATGAGGATCCCTACCTTCAAACCGAAGCATTGAGAACTTTGTCATTGTCCAGACAGTTTAATAAGAAGATATTGTATACATACAGTCAACTTTGCGAATACAGGCAGAAGCCATCTCTATCAATCGATCTACGAACCGCCGATCCAAATGCGCTGAACTGTGTAGAATCTCATAACAAGCGATTTTTATTTGTCATTACTCAATGCCCTATATACTAGCGTTATACTAGCGTTATAGGCTAAACTGTTTTTAGAGATAAAACTATTTACATTCGATAATCATGAAAACAAAATCGTCTCGGGTTACGACTGTAACCCTTGTTCCCTGAGGAGGGAACGAGACACTGCGTCATTGAAAACGACTCTTTGGGGACGCTCCCTAAGCGTACGCCTCTGAAGTATGAATTAAACTAATCCAATCCTGATTGGTGTTGCGTCGTGACGTAACATGTGACGTATAACCGGATGCATAAAAGTGTCGCCGGCGCAAACACACATTAGCCTCGCGATGAAGCAAGCCGCTCCCAGGCGTTAAGGGGCGTGGCAAGACGACGCAGTGTCTCGTTCCCTCCTCAGGGAACAAGGGTTACAGTCGTAACCCGAGACGTTCCCTTTCGTAGGGAACTCGCACTGCGTCGTTGAAAACGACTCTTTGGGGAATGAATACCCACTAGGCCACGCACCGAAAAAGCCTGTCCTAGAGTGAAGCTGATCTCAGGCACTTAAGCTAGGACGAGAGCACTCGTGCGCCAGACGCACTAAGGAGGTGAAGACAATAAAACCTGATGAAAGTGTGCGGGGTAACCGGCTGCCTCACAGATCTCCTGGAGGGGCACTCCCGAACGGAGGGCCCAAGAGGAAGCCATGCCTCTGTTAAAATGAGCCCTTACGGCCAAAGGTGAAGGCAAATTGCGCACCTTGTAGGCCTACTTATGGTTTGTTTGGATGCCAGGAGCCCCTTAATAGGTGACCCAAAACACACTAACAGTAGGTCTGACCTCCTCGAAGAAGAGGACCTCTCAGGGTAAATACTCTGACTGGCAGAGCAAAGGAACCTCTCTTCTTCTGCCGACACATGAGGTGGAGGATAAAATGCTCGCAGGACCATGGACCTAGCCATGTTAGAATACACTTAAGGCACATAGCTGGGTCTCGGGTGCAAGATGGCCTTAACTCTGCCGGGGGAAAAACCCCAACCAAGCTGGCGTTAGTGCCAGGGCTTGGAGATCTCCCACTCTCTTAATATTTTAAGAAATAGCTAAGAGAGAGGCTATCTTGACCGTGAGGTCCTAGGCGAAGCCGACTGGAGGGGTTCGAAGGGAGCCAGGGATAGCCCTTCGAGAACCACCGCTAGGTCCCAGGAAGGAACCCTGGACCTGACTGTCGGTCTCATCCTCCATGTACCATGGAGAAATAGTATGACCAGCTGGTGCCTCCCCAAAGGCCCATCACTCGGTGGTGCATGGACCGCCGCAATGGCAGCCACGTACACCTTAAGTGTGGACGGGAAGAGACCCGGAGAGAAACAATCTTGAAGATACTCCAGAACTGAAGCCACTGGGCAGTTAACTGGATCTAACTCATGTTCTCTACTCCAAGTGGAAAAACATACCACTTGAGGCCATATAATCTCCTAGTAGACGGAGCCCTAGAGCTAAGTATGGTTTTGACCACCCCAGCTGATAGACCGGCATCTAGGTACTGGACCCCCTCAGGGGCCAGACCCACAATTTCCACAGCTCCGGGCGAGGGTGGAATATTGTGCCCTCCGCCTGAGACAACAGATCCCTCCTCAGAGGAATCTGCCACGGCGGAGCTATCTGAAGTGAAATTATGTCTGAAAACCATACTCGGGTCATCCACAACGGGGCTACCAGAAAAAGACTGATGCCCTCCTGACGGACCCTCTCCAGGACTCCCGGGAGCAGAGCGATCGGGGGAAAAGCGTACAGGCGAAGCCTCGGCCAGGCCTGTACCATGGCATCCAACCCCAGTGGGGCTGGATGAGTGAGGGAGAACCAAAGTGGACAGTGGGACGTCTCTCGAGACGCAAACAGATCCACTTCCATTGGTCCAACCTCTGCCATATCAACTTCACCACCTCTGGGTGAAGTCTCCATTCCCCGGGCCTCAGCCCCTGTCTCGACAGGATGTCTGCTCCCTGATTCTGAACCTTCGGGACATATATTGCTCTAATAGATAATAATTTCCCCTGGGACCATAGATTAATCTGATGCGCCAGTCTGGATAGAGGGCGCGATCTGAGTCCCCCTTGTCGGTTCAGATAAATTGATGTCTGGGAGGAAGCTCCTCAGAGCCCTGAACACAGCCAACATCTCTAGGCAAAATATATGCCAAAAATGTTGATGGTTCTGCCACAGACCCCTGGCAAAGCGGCCATCCATGACCGCGCCCACACCAGTGAAGGAGGCGCCTGTCGAAACGGTTTTCCGGCGACATGACGCTGCTAACACTGGCCCTTGGGACAGGAACCAAGGTTTCTTACATATGAATTAGGGAAACGAAGGCATCGGCGCGTAACCCTGATTGTTCGGAGCAGATTTCCCCTTGGGGAAATCCCCTTGGCTATCAGCCACCACTGAAGGGGCCTCATGTGTAGAAGGTCCAAAAGGTATTATGCTGGACACAGCTGCCATGAGGCCCAGTGATGGCCTGGCCTAGCTTTATCCCGGAAGCCATGGCCCGGATGGACTCGATACACGCGGGAGACATATGTGCCCACATCGTATCTGAGTTCCATACCACACCCAGAAACGTAGTTTTCTGAGCTGGTACCAACACGCTTTTCTTCGTGTTGAGTCTCACCCCCAAGCTCGGAATACGGCCAAGGACGACATCTCGATGCCGAACTGCCATTTGCTCGAGACTGAGCCAGAATGGGCCAGTCGTCGATTAAATTAAGTGTAAGGATGGCCTGAAGCCTCAGTAGGACCAGAGCTGCATCCATACACTTGGAGCTTTTGCGAGGGGAGAGTGCTAGGCCAAACGGAAGAACCCAAATTTGGTAAACTTCGCCCCCGAAAGCGCACCTCAGGAACCTCCTGTGTATTGGAAGGATGGAGCACGGAAGTATGCGTCTTTTAGACCTATCGTGATAAACCAGTCCTCGGACCTGATTTGATTCACGATGACCATCTTGAACCTGAAGCTCCTCAGAGAACGATTTAAGTGACTCAGATCTAAAATCGGCAGGAACCCTCCATCCTTCTTTGGAACTATAAAGTACCGGCTGAGAAATCCGGACTCCCTGTCTGGAGGAGGAACCCATCATATGGCCTCTCTGACCAGTAAAGAGTATACTTTTTGTTCCATCACCCAATCCTTCTTATACGCAGGACCCATGCAGATATGTTGGGTAAGCGTTTGACACTCTTCAACAAAATCTATTACGGGAACCAGCCCCTCGAGGCTGGTTTCGGGTATTCTTTGAGCATTGTTCTCGACCCCCTGAAGCAGATGCCCGGCAGGGATTAGTCGAGACCGATTTTGTAACCATAGTCAATGCCCTTTTTCAAGCTTTTTGGAGCGAACACAACGGTATGCGTTCGCTGGAAACTGATGTGGCCCGAAGCGTCTTGGACGGCGGGCAACCACATAGTTTTCCTGATGGCTCCGCTGTGAGAACAACCTCAGTTGCTCTACAACGGGGGGGTGGGAGGGAAAGGGTCTAATTTTTATTTCAGGTAGAACCTCTTTCCTGAAGCCCTCTTGCCTGAAGGACGGCCCTCAGGTCATCCTTCTGATCAAAAGAGCGAGATAGATTTCTCTGTTGCCAAACTCCCGAAGGAGGGGCTCTAGAGGAAGGAGTGGGGTTTTTCCCATGACTTAGATAACTCATTATGCAAGTCAGGAAATATAAATAAATAAATAAAAATGGTAAGCTCTGGTGCTGATGTTGTGATTGTTGCAGCAGGAAGTGCTCATATCCTTTCTTAGTTATTTATTAAGCGCTTCCTGTCTAACATGTGGCCAGTTGATTTTTCATCTGGCCACAGCATGAATCATAACACGTTATTAAGCCTCGATGTTGCAGATTTTTTATTTTAAACATCGGGTGCTTGTCACGGGCAGAAGAAGCCGCATCGCGGGCTTAGAACCATTCAAATAAAGAATGAGAAAGTGCCGCAGCAGTCTCACTCTCATCAGCAAAATTCATATTTTATTATTTATTTTATTTACGAACCCCACGATCTGAGTCGCGGACCTGAACAACGGAGAACGTGAGCTGGCGAGTCTAATTCACGTTCATCCGCCTCGATGCTGAACACACCCACTCCCTCAGAAGCAGATAGTTCAAACATCAGGTTCTCATCACGGGCAGAAGAAGCCGCAGCGCGGGCTTCTGCACCATGAACGGGAGCCCCAGAACCTTTAAATAGGGAATGAGAAAGTGCCGCAGCAGCAGTCCTCATTCTCATCTGCAAGATCCTATTGCGAACCCCGCGATCTTCGCCGCGCGCAAGCTGTGTGAATTTAACTCACGCTCAACCGCCTTGATGCTGAACACATCCACTCCCTCAGAACTGTAGGCTATAGTTCAAACATCAGGTTCTCATCACGGGCAGAAGAAGCCACAGCGCGGGCTTCTGCACCATGAAAGGGAGCCACAGAACCTTCAAATAGGGAATGAGAATGTGCCGCAGCAGTCTCATTCTCATCTGCAAGATCCTATTGCGAACCCCGCGATCTGAGTCGCCGCGCCGCCTCAACGGACGCGCGACCCGAACCGCGGGGAACGCGAGCTGGTGAATTTAACTCACGCTCATCCGGCCGCCTCGATACTGAACACATCCACTTCCTCGGAAGCAGATAGTTCAAACATCGAGGTCTCGAAGCGCGGGCTTCTGCACCATGAACGGGAGCCTTGGAACCTTCAGATGAAGAATGAGAAAGTGCCGCAGTCTCATCCTCGTCTGCAAGATCCCTTTGCGAACCCCGCGATCTGAGTCACCGCTCCGCCTCAACGGACGCGGGACCTGAACCACGGGGAACGCGAGCGCAGTACTGATAGGGAGTGTTTCACAGAGATCACAGACAGCACCCTCGAGAGCTGCCCGTGCGTGTGTTACACTCCCAAACAATTCACACACAACTGATGCGTGTCCCCACTCGTAAAATATTTTGGGCAGGGGTGCACACATCTAATGAATTGCTCACTCGCCATAATACAGTGACTGGATCAGACAGACAACACCAAATAAGACAGACAAAAACAGAGAGCGCTTGCTGAAGAGCGAAAGCTAATGCGTGTGTGCGCCGGCGACACTTTTATGCATCCGGTTATGCCGTCACATGTTACATCACGACGCAACACCAATCAGGATTGGATTAGTTTAATTCATACTTCAGAGGCGTACGCTTAGGGAGCGTCCCCAAAAGGTCGTTTTCAACGACGCAGTGCGAGTTCCCTACGAAAGGGATCTCAGATAATGGTTGACTAGGTAACAATGTGTAATTAGACCAAAGGTTAATTTTGCGCCGGAGTTCTCCTTTAAGCACATTCCCAAATAATGATAGATGGATGCACAGATTAATATATTCATTATTTACATATATCTGTTTGATTTTCTCTTTTGTTCATGAAAGTATAAAGCGATCTCGGCTCACCGCTTGGCACCCGGGACTGGCGATCTGCACGGCTCCGTCGGGTTTGCTGGTGGACTTCTTCTTGCAGATGTATCCGCGCTCCGTCTCGCACACGTGATCTGCCCACCGGCCCTCCTGTTACAGACACTGATGAACTCACTCATATACAGATATCATAGTCTGATCTGTTTCAAAGGGATCGGGGGAAATAACAATAATAAAAAAACACCCACCTTTCCTTTGATAAGAACACAATCCTCCATGCGGTTTACGAGGTGTGAAGGTTCTCCAACTATCCACTTGGTGAAGGTGACGCGTGTTCTGTCCGACCACTCGAACAGGTTCTGGACCCTCTGATCGTTGAGTCCGATCCACAGTTCATCAGTCGGCACTGCAGAGCAAACACGCACAGTGGTAAGTGAAATAAGCCGGGTCCGGTTAGAATCCATTGAGACGGGTCCACGGCCGGCCAGAGCTTAGGCTTTGCTAAAGTCTCCCTGTAGTCAATCATTGTAAAACTCATCTTTGATCACCAAAATGACATATTTAAAAGTTTTTTCCTTGAAAAATGCCTTAAAATATCTTGAATGTAACTCGACACCCTTGCCTCATTTAGTATGCGCGGTTCTATGAATATGCAAATGAGCCCCGCCTCCACTCACTCAGAGATCCACTGGTGGACGATCACACGTTGATCTGATTGGTTACAAGGTAGTGTGTGACGTCAGAAACACCAGCGATTTCAAACCGTGTTTTTGAGACTGTCTTTGGTTCACTGCAGTTTTAAGCAGAAAATACTCAGCAATGCTGTCGACTTATGAACTTACACATGGTGTGTGTTAAAGCAGATTAATAACACCACATACACACATAAACTACATTAAACGCTGGATTTACACCACAGGGGGACTTTGATGTGGAGATAGAGCTTCTCCCGGTTGTGTGGTTTTGGCTTTTGTTTGTTTGTTAGTTTAACTTGCTTTTAGTGTTTGTTTTGAGTATTTTGTTTTCTATGTTTGACACATTAACATTACAGACGACCATGTTGTTTTTATGTTTTATATATTCTATTTATGTTAAAATAATGTTGACTTCACGATGTCCTCCTTTCATTTGTCAGCTTTGAGCCGGTAATGTGGGGGCTCGTCCGGGATCGTCCTAGACCTTTATGTGTTTGTTTGGTCTGTGTTTCTGAACGGACGTAGAGACGGCTCATACGTACAGTAGCCAGTCTGGGATATAATGAAGCTGTGCTCCTCGATGTTGTGAATGCTGGCTAAGTCTGCGCCCTCCCTGTGACACGCCGCTAGCGCATCACTCCAGGTCGTCTTCTTGCCGCGCTGCAGATGATAGCAGTGTCCGGCGTACGGCACCCACGCCACAGAGGGACAGAAGTTAGGCAGATCTTTCCCTGCAACAGAAAAGAAAACTTTTCCTTTAGTATAAATGATAAAACACGTTAGGAAGCTTATGAAACTTTCAGACAACGGCTTTGTCAAGCCAATAAATAAAAACATCTCTAAGAACTTTACGTTTCTACTGTGTGATGGGCAGGTTTAGGGATAGAGGCAATGTAAGGGGACAGGATATACAGTTTGTACAGTATAAAAACCATTACGCCTATGGAGAGTCCCCATAATGTAGTTGCACCAACATGGTATGGTATCGTACTGAATCGTACGGTATCGCATCGTATGGTATCGTATGGTATTGTACACGTATCTTAAACGTATCATATCGTAATCGTAATCATATCGTATTGTATTGTAAACATATCTTATATCAAATAAAATGGTATGGTATCGTATCGTATCGTATCGTACCGTACCGTACCGTACCGTACCGTACCGTACCTGGTGGAGGTGTGTGGTCTGTAGAGTTGCCTTTGCTGCAGATGTAGCCCAGTTTCTTACTGCAGGCCATGCTCTCCCACTTTGATGCTTTACCAGCGTTTAATGCTGCACAGTTCAGGCCTGGTTCCAGAGACGGGTGCCCTAAAGATTATAACACATGCATCTGATCAATTCCACAACTCAAACTGGACTTGCTGTATATGGGTACAAGAACAAAGTTCTGTGTGCAGGGGGTTTTACTCACCAGGAGCCCAGTTCAGATATCTGAATGGCTGTCCATTACTCCACTGCCAGCCACTGTCAAAGTCAAGGCTGTTCAGTCCAATCCATAGTGTGGAGCCAATGACATTCGTCAGACCTAAAGGATAAAGCATACAGTATATTGAAATGCTAATTCATGTATCATTATTTCATAATCATCAAGCGTAGCGTCAGTTCTGACAGGTCACGTTAGTCAAGCTCGCATCAGTGATTCTGAGCTGATCCACGTCTCTATAGGAATACGGTGCCTATCACTGTATACATATATAATCTCTTCAGTATTATCCGCAGCTGTCGCGTTTCTCAGGATCTGATTACCCTCCTGCCTCCCCAGCTCCACCTGTCTCCAGTCAGGATCTGATTACCCTCCTGCCTCCCCAGCTCCACCTGTCTCCAGTCAGGATCTGATTACCCTCCTCCCTCCCCAGCTCCACCTGTCTCCAGTCAGGATCTGATTACCCTCCTGCCTCCCCAGCTCCACCTGTCTCCAGTCAGGATCTGATTACCCTCCTCCCTCCCCAGCTCGACCTGTCTCCAGTCAGGATCTGATTACCCTCCTGCCTCCCCAGCTCCACCTGTCTCCAGTCAGGATCTGATTACCCTCCTGCCTCCCCAGCTCCACCTGTCTCCAGTCAGGATCTGATTACCCTCCTGCCTCCCCAGCTCCACCTGTCTCCAGTCAGGATCTGATTACCCTCCTCCCTCCCCAGCTCCACCTGTCTCCAGTCAGGATCTGATTACCCTCCTGCCTCCCCAGCTCCACCTGTCTCCAGTCAGGATCTGATTACCCTCCTGCCTCCCCAGCTCCACCTGTCTCCAGTCAGGATCTGATTACCCTCCTCCCTCCCCAGCTCCACCTGTCTCCAGTCAGGATCTGATTAACCTCCTGTTTGGATGTTTTCAATACTGTTGGTTCCTGTATTTTATGTTTGGTTAATGGATCTCTCAACTCAGGGTGTGTTCCAGCAGCTTTTAAACATGCAATCGTGCAACCTCTCTTAAAAAAGAAAAATCTGGATCATTCAGTTCTTTCTAATTTTAGACCCATTTCTAAACTTCCTTTTTTATCTAAAGTTCTGGAGAAGGT
>JARPMJ010004701.1:0-72571 GCA_033366665.1 Phoxinus dragarum
TGTCTCTGTCTCTCTCTCTCTCTCTCTCTCTCTCTCTCTCTCTCTCTCTCTCTCTCTCTCTCTCTCTCTCTCTCTCTCAAATTACAAAAAGATAAATTAGTTTAGCTAAGGGCCACTTCATTCTGCTTTTATCGGCCGGTACATATTGTTGGCCGATAAATCGGTGCATCTCTAATATATGCACCGATGTATCGGCCAACAGTCGGTATCGGCCGATAAAAGCAGAATGAAGTGGCCCTTAGCTAAACTAATTTATCTTTTTGTAATTTGATGACCCAGAATAAGGTGGTGAAAATTATTTTCACTACTCATCGGCTATCAGTCGATTGTTTAAAAACAGCCAATGATCAGGGCTGATTATATCCTGTCAATCAAAAGGGGGTGGAAAAACGTGTTCAGACTATAACTCAAACTGTGTAAAGAAAATCTATTTTTTTGTTGAATTTAGGGCAAGTTAACATGACAATGATGCATTAACAGTTAAAAAATGGAAAAAGCAACGTTAAAGCAGGCTTGATTTCACCCTATGAAACTCCCATAGTTCCCATAGTTTTCCTACACCAAACATTATTTGCGCGTCTCCCATCCAATAATCACAAAGAATTTTTGTCCTTTGTTACTTGTGATAAGCAACAAAGTCTCAGCTTTCAAATTCTGTCCATTTTATCACCTCAGTTCAAAGCGCAAGTTTTTTCTTTTACTTTAACACAAGTTATAGCTCGAAAAAGCATGCAAGAACATCAGAATGTATGTTGAAAGATACAGTACAACTTACTAAAATGAATCATGTCTCATGCAATCGATTAATCTGTTTCAATCACAGAAAGACGGGAAAAAAAAGTTTGTGAAAAATGTCACTAAACATTGCATTTACCTCAGAAAAGTTATTAGTTAGCTATAAATAAACACTATATAAGTGCATGTGCTTTGGCCACAAAATCTGACGAAACCTTAACACTTGTTCCATGTGGTTTCATAACCACATGGAACAAGTGTTTATGAAAACTATATTGTGTGCAACTGAGTGGCACACAAACATTTCAGTTTTTATTTGAGTGTAATTATTATATCTGAAAATAAATAGCAGTTGAAAACAATAGCTCTGTTAATTTTATTCTCTAACTTTATAGTATAGTAATTTTTAGGGCTAGTCAAGATTCTAAGATTGAATTTTTTTTTATTGCATTGCATGAATAGCCTATACAGAAACCCTGGATTGTACAGTACATAAACTAATTTTATTTCAGCTAAAAAATTACGGGCAAAACAAAAAGGTCATGGAAATTAGAAATACAAATTAAAAATAAAATAAATAAAAATAGTAAAATAAAAAAGTAACCTTACCCCTAAAAATTCTCTCATTTATTAATTAATTATTTATTATATTAATAATAATAATAATAATGAACTTTGAGTTTTAGGCCTATATAAGCCATGTAAAAAACGTTTTTTGCTTTTTTATATTAATAATAATAATAATAACAATTTATTTTCACAAATATTATTCCACACAAGGATGTTTTCAAATACCCCTATGAAAGTTTCGTCAGATTTTGTGGCCAAAGCACATGCAAACACACACAATCGCAGAGCTTGGTCCACCTTTTTCTCATGCACAGCTCTGTGCCCTTGCAGTGGGTTTGTAGTGGAAATCTGAGCTGTATTTGAAATGTGTTTGGCGTGAATGGAAAGCATTGTGAAAACCTGCCTCACCTAAAAGAGAGAGAGACAGCAATAGAGAGAAAGAGGGGGAGGAAAAATGAGGATAGGGCTGCAGAAGTCTTATTTGAGGAGAGAGGGATGGAAATGCATTTGTGGGAGGGCGTGCATAGGGTTTTGAAATGGTAAACAACAACACATTGCCATTTCACCTGGATGCAATTGGTCATATGGATGTCTGTCAACAGCAGGAATGACAGAGAAAAAGAGAAAGAAAGATGGGCGAAACTGAGAATGAGAGAGGGAATCTGGAATTGGAGAAAAATTGCCATGTTAAACATTTATGTCATTCTTGGCTGGTCAAGGACAAAACGAGAAGAGATAGAGAAAGGAAATGAGCGAAATGGGGTTTGTGTGTGTGTGTGTGTGTGTGTGTGTGTGTGTGTGTGTGTGTGTGTGTGTGTGTGTGTGTGTGTGTGTGTGTGTGTGTGTGAATAGCCCCTTTCACACAGAGATTCCGGAAAATACACGGATAAAGTGACCCGGGATTTGACCCGGGTTCGTTTGAAAATGGTTCATTCACACTGCCAGTGATTTGCCGGAATCAGAGAGCGCGTTCACACACAACACGGGTATGTCCCGGATAGACGCGTGACGTTATGATGTGACATATAAGGTACGCGTCGAAAAGCGGAAGTGTTTGCATTGCTTTGAACAACATGGCAGCTGATCAGGCATTAGATGTTGCTGTTCAAACTTTGTTGTTTATGTACAACATGTTTCGTGGTCAAATCACAATTTTATTTTCGATTTTAAGTTCTTTTCAACGTGTTAATTCGATACGGAATACGCTGGAAGTTAAATTGGCGGAGAGTATGAAAGAAAATGAAGCCGCGAGACGTAAAGCACGGAGACGCCATCGGATGCTAAAAGCTACATCATCACTACGACACACCCCTTACGGCATTTGTCCTGGCTTTTGTTCACACAGCGCGCGTTCCGGGTCTGAACACGGCAATGTTACTAGGTCCCCAACCCGGCATCGATCCCGGCATTAAACCCGGGTCGTGTTTGCGTTCACACAGAAGGCGTTCCGGCAATTTGCCGGGTTCAAAGTGCTGTGTGAATGGGGCTTGTGTGTGTGTGTGTGTGTGTGTGTGTGTGTAGGTTTGGTTCTACTTGTGAGGGCCAAATGTTCTCACTTATATAGTGAAATATTATCACAACAACCAACTAAAAATTACCTATAAAAAGCCTTGTAAATCAGCCAAAACATGTCCCCCACAAGGATGGGAAAGAGGAAAACCGCTTTTAATTAATAATAAATTGTGTTTTTGAAAATGTAAAAAACGCTGAAAGTTTTCTGTGATGGGTAGGTTTAGGGGTATGGTTATAAGGATATTTAGGTATTTTACCTTAAAACAAGGCACAACTACTGAAATGTGTGCTGCAAAACTTTTTAGACAGTTGTATGCTCTTCCCTCACTATGCTGCCCTCTCTCATGGGTTCAGATGCACATCATTGCTTACAGTACATGGCTTGAGTTGCCCATTTCTAGCGGGACCCGTGTCCAAAGTGTAACGGACTTCCTAATCGGCTGTGGGGATTCTCATGAGGGGAAGTATTTTAGAGAAGTTTGCGAACACAAAGTGGAACACAGCCCTCCTCTGCCATGACCAAAAAGAGGAAACTGACCATAGAAGGAAGTTTATGCTAATGCTTACTGTAGCACCTCTTGTGGCAACACTATGAGTTGCAACATATACTTTGCATTACATTATGAAACACTTCGGAACACATCGATGTTTGAAATCAACCTAGTATAGCTAGAACTATTGGTGTTCACGTACACTATGATTCAATGTTTGGGGTTGGTAAGAATGTTTATAAAAATTTGTCTCTTATGATCACCAAGGCTGAATTTCTTGAATGAAACATATAAACATATATTTTTCACATATAAAAAATAATTACAATATAAAATAACTTTTATATTTTAAAATGTAATTTATTTATGTGATGATAAAGCTGAATATTCAGCATAATTTCTCCAATCTTCAGTGTCAGGTGATCCTTCAGAAATCATAATCTAATATGCTTATTTGCTGCTCAAAAAACATTTCTTATTATATCAATGTTGAAAATAGTATTTGCTGCTTAGCATTTGAGGAATATGTGATGCATATTTTTCAAGATTATTTGATGAATAGAAAGTTCAAAAGCAACAGCATTTATTTGAAATTGAAATCTTTTGTAAATTATAATGTTCTTTTATTAATTAAATTAAGCATTAATCTCTTTGAAAAAATATTACTGACTCCATACTTAATAATACTTCCATACTCCATACATCAATAATCAATCAACGAGACTTTACCTCACTCTAAATTCTAAATTATTGAGTTATATTGAATATATTCATTACTAAATATGCAGTATCACACATAAATAGGTCACATTCGAAATGACAGTAAATGTTGAGGATGGAATTTAATGTTGTCTTTTAGACTGGCACAGCTAACACAGTCCTGACACACACTTTAAAAACATAAACCTCCCAGACTGTCCCCCACAAGAGGACATTAGTGTATGTGTGAGAAACAGTAGATGGTCTTCTCTCTTAATCCGGTAACGATTTCTAAGCCAGTAACAATAGAGGCTACACTATTCACTTGACCTCCCTCCTCTCGCTTTCTGTTCTCCTCATAGATCACCTCTCCTCAGAAACCTGAGCTTCATCATGTGGCATTACATAACCAGCAATCACCAGCTAATGAGGCCACATCACTCACAGCAGGGGCAGAGAAACATTTAGAAGCACACCAGAGTTTGGAAACGGCTGTCAGAGAGGTGTGATGGAAATCCCACAAGGCTTCGTGTTTTCTGCTGACGTTGAACTCTTGTGAGATGTTGTAGCAGCCCACAGAGAGACACTTGTACCAAAAGTAGGACACATACACTACACTTACAAAAAAAGCAGACAGGATGAAAATAAGTGTGAAAACCATAAGTGAAAGATGCCGAAAACTGTCACACTCAGGCGAAAGTACCAACAGCTTGCTGTGGGCTATGGTTTTGAGCCTCTGTGAGAACATTTCAGAGTGACAAGAACTGCCAGTGAGGTAGCAAACAGACAGTCAGTCAACCTCTTCAGTCATTACTGACGAATTGGAGGACATTTTGTATGACACCTGGTGTGTAGGTGTGCGTGTGACAGAAATATAGATGTGCTGAACAAGAACTTGATGATGCCACAACATGACTACAGTTACACTATGACTGACCGTGTCAAGTGTAATGCAAGCTCAGGATTTGTATCTGGAAGGTTGCTGGTTTAAACCCTGGAAGAAGTGAGCCGAGAGCCATCACTATTGTGCCACTGAGCAAAGCACTTAACCCCAGGTGACTGTAGAGGGATTGTCCCTCTAATAAGTTCATGGTGCTGTTCCACAGTGCCATTGTGTTAACGCTGCTGAAACAAATTTGTGTGGTACTACTTGTGTGGTGACAGATTACAAACAATATCGCAAGTATTGAAAACTATAGGCTAACTGATTGGCTTAGTCGCAAATGTCATTGCGAATATTACTACAGGCTGGAATGCACTTTTGCCAAGATTAATGCTACAATTTGTAGTCTGGACGAGTCAACACTAATTGCTGAAAGTCAATTCTGCAGATTTTGGGTAGTTGATGTATATATATATATTTTTTTTTTTTTTTTTGTTTGTTACAAATCGCAAAGTATATGATGGGCTCAGACTCTATATTCATTAGACTATAATTCCATCAAATAATGATTCCATTCCATCCATTTGGAGGATATCAAACATGTTTGATATTTTGAGCCGATTATAGATTTTTTAAAATTTGTCTAATAGCAAAGTTAGTTGTGTTTGCAATGAATTTGATTGTCTGGTAATGTATGATCCTCAGCCACAAAAGTCGGCAAGTGTATGATGCCTATAGTGTTTTGAAAATCTGTTTCACATGTTTCACTGTTTAGTTGTGTAGTGTATTTCAGGCTTAAGTGTACCCCTTTTTCTTAGCATACAGGCAGGGGTTAAAAGGGACTGAATATTTCTTAATGACATTTAGGTACCTTTAATAATAATAATGAAAAAACGAACACATTTTTGTGTTCTTTGAATTCAACAAAGAATTGCCTGTGAAAAAAAACTGACTCAATGCTTACAGGGATAGTTCGCCAAAAATGAAAATTCTGTCATCTTTTACTCCCCCTCTTGACATTCTGTCGAACATATAATAAAATATTCTGAAGAATGTTTTCCTCTATACAATGGACCCTATTGATTTTCATTGTGTGGACAAAAAACAACAACAAACACCAAACAAACCAAACACTGCAACACATACCTTCCTTTGTGTTTATACAAGACATACAAGTTGAGAATGACAAGCAATTTAAAAAAAAAAAACGATTAAATTTATTAACACAAACCGTAGTACATATGACATAACAGTATAACTAAATGTGTTTAGCATTATTTTCATAACAAATAACACATTTCAATTATAAAAACCAAATGGATGATTTGACCTATAGTCTAGTCGTATTACAAACAGCCCAGTTAGACTATGGATACTACACAAGAACTGTGTTAATTTTTCATAAGGACAAGTACAACGTGAAATAAAGAGCTTTAAAGACTGGACCTCAATGAATTATGGAGGAAGCTGTCAATTTTCCTCTTGAGTAAAATCAGTTATGTTCTAATGATATTTGATTGCAGAAAAAAAATAAAAAAATAACTTTCTTTGTGTGCCTTCAGAAATGTTAACAGGTAAACAAAAGGAAAACAATATCTGTTAAGGAGTCCCAATTCACTGTCAGAATATTTGAACTAAGCCTGAACTAAGAAATGAGGTGTTAATTAATGTTTAATTATAGAACAAATTGTTGTTAATATATTGTAAGTAAATTTAAAATTGGTGCTATACTATCAAATGTCCATTTCAATGGAATAAAATAGGCAACATTATTGGTAACTGTATAATACAATAACAATATCATTATTTTAGGTAAAATGTTCTGTTAAATCCCAGCTCTGCCGCAGCGTGTGCTATGTGTGTGTGTGTGAAGTCAATGACTGCCTGTGCCTGTTTGCAAATGATGAGGCTCTTAAAGTGCACATTTGTTATACAAATGTGAGTAGGATCTGAAATAAGTGTGTGTTTTCACTTTTACAGATGACTGGTGGTGGTGTGAAATAGTTTGTTTTGGAAATTTGTCAATGTGAGTTGTGTGTGGGAAACCTAAATCAAAGCTAATTACAGTTTGATGTTTTTATTACAGCTGCACCAAATAGAGAGGCCAAATAAAAGGCCAAGTCTAAACCCAAGTGTAATTAGTCACATTTAGTAAGTACTAATGGACTGTCAGTGAATCCAGAATTACAGTCGCTATGGCGATGCCAGGCAAGGACCTCATGCTGTGACTGGCTCTTAGCTCACGTGGGCGTGGCCTCTCGGCAGCATCTATTGGCTGGACAGCCATTTATTGAAATCAAATAAAAATCTGAAATTAAATCTCTCCATTGTTTCTCCAAGACAGTAATGAGAATTGAGCAAAGATTCCAAAATAATTCTGCAATCAAGTCAGAGATCTCTATATGAACTCAAATACCTAGATATGCCATCTAGATATATCGTCACATTTGTTTCTATTTTTATTTCTCCCAAGGAATTTTATGAGAAATATCTAAGACCTGAATGTGTAACTGACTATTTCATTAAATCTCCTGAGCTATGAAAGAGCAATACAACTTTACTATCGGCATCGGTTTGCTGCTGATAAACAAAATCAATTTCATGCTATGAATCCATCAGAAACATTTCATAATATCTAAAATTGTCTTAAATGTAGGTCCAGGCAAACACAGACGGCCTTGCACATGCTGGCACATGTCTTGTAGATATCATAAAAAATGTAAATATCAGCTCTTATCATGAAAAACATCAGCTTCATCAGCCAAAGTCCATCTCCACCCTTATCCTTTCTCACTTTTCAGTTTTCCTGCACACACAAATATGTATCTAGAGACATTACTAGAGGAAGAAGATGAAATACTCTGAGAAAAATATATAGAGAAATCATGACTCAGAATATGGCTATCAAACATGATGAACTTGGAGACAGAGGAAAGTAGTATTAAATAACAATAAAAAGGAACAGAACACCAACAGAACATCCACAAAGGAAACTGTCCTGACAAAGAAACAGTGAAATACAAGGGCTATATATACACAAAGGTAACTAACAAGAAACACCTGAAAACAATCCAGTGAAAAACAGAAAACAGAACATAGCAAACCTACAAACTAAAAGTCCTCAACACAAAAGCACAAATACATTATAATTGAGCTGTAGGAACTGAAGCCCTATACACTCTAAAAATGCTGGGTTGTTTTAACCTAATTTTGGGTCAAATATGGACAAACCCAGCCGTTGGGTTACATTTTTATAATGCATTTTTAATCCAAAGTTTGGGTTTGTCATTATTTGACACAAAATTGGGTTAAAACAACCCAGCATTTTTTAGAGTATACCTTTCAGCCTTTTAGATAGAGGTATCGGATCTTTATTTACTCATTGTCTACTTTATTTAACATGTATGTATAGTGTAATTTGAACAAAATAAATGTATCATACCAGATATTATTGCAAATTGTAGTCATGTTATCAAAACAAAAAGTAGGAGATTTCTACTTTTAAGTAGGTAGGTGATGTATGCTTAGTACATGAAAAACCACTGACTGCGGGCGTTACCAAGATGGTCGCCGAGTGAACCGACTTGCTTTAAGTTGCAGTCACATTAAGGAAATTTCTAAACTGTTATCAATAGTGTAGCGATGCATGAAGCACAGCTCACACAGCTTTCTGTTGGTCAATACAATGAATTTGCATGACCAACTAGGATGAACCCATTGCGAAATTTAAGGAATAAACTTTATAAATGTATGTTCTGTATAGTATGAATAAAATCCTGGCGCACTATATCTACAATGTTGTCATTGCCATGAGACTTACGACATCAATTGCGAACCTTCACTACCATTTACAACTCGTCTCCTGTGGCCTTGTGGGATAGTAAAGATTCAGAGGACTTCAGAATCTCAAAGGAAGTAGTAGATCATCCAGGTACTTTTTGCCAGCTGTTTTATAAATACTACGAATTCAGACATACTACTAATTTCAACAAGTGTTGTTTTTCAGATACTATATAGTAGGGAAGTAGGCATATTTGGACACAGGGTTAGTATATGTGAATGGACAATTGACCCTTCGCAGGGAGCTTGATTGACAGGTGATCTGACCAATCATACTTCGTCATCCGCCATTTTGTCCGACAATGCAGTCAGGCGAGTTAGTAGAGAGTGTATTGACGCCTTTCCGTGGTTAAAACAAAATTCCTTCTTATGTTCATTCATGTTTATTTGATGCTATAAATAAACAAGAAGGAAGAGATGATCGGTTCACGAGCAGCTTTAACTGAGGCTCTACAGTGATCTGTCAGACACATTAAAGAGCCAAAAAAAACGGTATTTATTGTTTAAATTTCGTTTAAAAAATTACCAAATTCAAAGGTGAGACTTTGTTTAATATGTTTAATATCAAAAGTAACCGAAAAGTAACCTGGTCTGTCCTGTCTGTCAGCGCATTGTCAGTGTCCTCTCTGCTCCGTGATGTATTTTTAACTGCGTGAGAACATGGTGTGGCGTGAGAGCAGCGTAGCTTGTCGGACATAGCAACAGTAACTAAGGGGGGCGGGATTTTGCGAACGGTCAATTTTTGTGATCATCGCAGTGACGCTCACTTCTACTCTGTACTGTACCGCATTTTTATCAGCACTGTTGTGAGAGTGTCAGTGTCAGTGCTGGAGTCACACACACCTTCTCTTCCATCAGGCTCCTCTCTTTGGATCAATCACAGCACCATCTTTGGCCTGCCCCGTCACTCATCCACATATCTCCTACCCTCAGTGTGTGCATCAGCCTTTTCATTTACGCAGGAGTCAATATAAAAGCGAGATGAAGCATCAGTGGGCTCTAATAGGGAATCGTAGTGTGTGTGTGTGATAATTCCCACAGGAAGTGCTTAATGAAAGACTGACAGCACTGATACTGTTCTGTGGTGGTGAGATAGGAGGAGAGCTAACCGTTTCAAATCGTTAGGACTGTACATGTTCATTAATTACGAACAACACTTTCTTCATTCCGTCCTACTTCGAGTAGGGCACGCACGCATATACACACTCTTAGGAGTCAAATATCTCTATGCAAACACTTCATCAGAAGTCAAATTCTGGAACTTACTACATCAGAGAAATCAGAGCTACTGAAAACATGCAGCAAACAACACTGACTGTTCATTGCTTTTAACAGAAAAGCTCTAAACACGTTGCTAAGGAGTTCTAAGTGGTTACTAAGGACACAGGGTTAGTATATGTGAATGGCCAATTGTGATCATTAAGTACTAGATTAATCCGGATACATCTGAGAACTGGGTTTTCATTTCAAAATAATCTCCGGCCACACTAGCATTTTTCAGCATTTTCCAAAAGTTTCTCATCCACACTGAAACGTTGGAAAATTTTAAATTCACCTTACTGCGCATGCATAGTCTTATATAAGCTGACTGAGATGATACAGACGGAACAGACATAATAAAGTTCTCATGCTACTCTTCTGGCAGGATCATTTTATTTAGTAAAATATCTCACCATTCACTGATGCGTCCAGGTCGCACTCAGTCACCATTATATGTTTGGTCTAAACGCAACTGCACTCATATTTTGCCGCAGGATTGCAAAAAAAATTATATCACACACCCCCTAGTTCAACTAACAATAATTTAATATTAAGTCACTTTTACACATTTTAGACACAGTATTTTTATTGTCCAATAAAAATAGTTACAAACAAAGCCACAGAAAGAATCTACTTTTGCACTGCTCTTAGCATCACACAGTAATGGCATTTTATTTCTGAGCAAATCAGTTTTTGAACGAATCGGAGTAAATGACTCAATCATCCAAAATCGAATACTCTGTGTAGGTACTACTCCGTGAAAAAAGTATGTTATATAGTATGAATTTGTGTAGTATGAATGAATTCTGAATTTACTACTATATCCGGAATATTGCCTTTGAAGTGATGCAACTATAAGTGGCATGACACTGCCATTCACAACTCCTCTCCTGTTGCCTAATCGGACGGTAAAGTGTCCTTTGGATACACACTTCACAATCTTGCCGGAAGTAGTAGGTCATCCAGGTACTTTTCGGCAGAAGCTTTATAAATACTACGAATTCAGACATACTATTAATTCAGGTATTATTTTTTTATCTACTATATAGTAGAGGAGGCGGCATATTTAAACACAGGGTTAGTATATGCGAATGGAGGATTATCATCATTGCAGTGTGACACCAAACATAAATTATGTTCCACACTAATCCAGATTTTTTGGGGGTGTGGTAATCATACATTATGCCACAAATGCAGTCAATTGAGCTTAATTTATACTGATCCTATTCCTTTTTATGAATATTTCTATCTGTCAGTCTGTCGTGTGTGACGCCGGTAAAGGCATGTCACTGAAGTCAACAGATTATTTTCATGGTTTTCATTGCCCATACAGCAGTTGTTTTCAATCATGTATAATTGTCTGTAGCATTCAATGATCTGTAGCTGAGAAATACTTCACTGGAACTGACTGCAGTTGAAACAAGCATTCCTTCAAAGCAGTGTCTTTTTGAAAACCCTTTTGAAAAATTGACTACAGTATAATCATAAGCCTTTGTCTTCTTTGTTCTGAAAAACAAAGAAGACCCCCCCCCCCCCCCCAAAAAAAAATCTGTTGTTCTTGGCTTGTTTACATCCAGTCAGGAAGTAGGATGTGCTGTTTCCTCTTTTTGTTTATGGGAGGATCATTTTCATACAGTCTTTTTATAACACTTTCCGTGATGTTTACCAAGGTTTTAAATGTTTTGTAGCATTCGTAAGCATTCGGAGTAGTCAAGTTTGATATTATAGGTCTTTAAAAACAGCACCTGACAACGCTATTACACAGTGTGTTCAATAGTAAACACTCACAGGTAACATAACTTAATATGTTAATGTCTTGCTTGCAAAAATGATTTAGCTTTATATTATTTGACAATATTAGTCTTGTAAAGCACAATGTTTAATTTCAGGGGTTGAATGAGAAATAATTAGTGTTTCAAACAGCAGAAATAAAAAAAATATTAAAAATTGTTTCTTCATATTGATTATAAGACACTATTGGATCATCTAAACATAAAACAATAATCAGTATCAGTCATAAAAAAACAATATTAGGCTCATATTTGGTTTGTTCAGTTAAATTGTAAGTGTAAGTCAGGGAAAGAGGCTGGAAAATAGCCATCCATCCATTCATTTTACACTTGTCCTATGTAAGATCATAGTGGCCAGTTGGAAAATGGTCATGAAAAATTAAATTATTGGTGCAAGAAACCTTGAATGGAAAATTGTTGCATGGAACTGTTTTTATAAGATATATATAGCCTAGGTTGAGGAATAAAAAACCTTTCTGTCACGCAATGTATTATGTTTAGATATATTTTTTTACATTTAGGATTATGTGAGCATGTGTATATACAGTATAATCACTGTCAAATATCAGATTAAGAGGCACAGTTGTGGAATAAGTCACCCGGGTCATTTTAATTATTTACAATAACACTGATAACTGAGTTTACATAATGCATAAGCAAATAGATGACAAGTCCACAGCTTAGTGAAATACACGTTACACACAAGTTTGCATACTGCAAACACACGGCTTTAAAGCACAACACACGCGTTTAGAGGAAAACTACAGCAGGCAGGTGAACTGTGAGGAAGTGCGTTTGCATCCGTTGATTATAAAAAGTTTCCCTAAGGGTAATGATCATTTAACTAGCAAAGCAGTTCAAATTTAGTCCAATGGCCATCTGTCAAATGCCACAGCATGATAGCAAGTGACTAGTCACTAGTGCAAACCTGACCATACAAGATCAGCTACTGGCTGACGAGGCCCAATCGTAACCCAGCATGTGAAAACACACCAATAGAGCTACATTATTATAAGGCATAACATAAACATTGCTAAGACCGAACATTTGTCTGAAAGTAAATTGTCTTGAAATGTATTGTACATGATGAATTGTCAGTAGCAGTTAAAATATATGAATTTATAAACGCAACTACTCTGTTTTACCATAATGAAAGGACTGGTAAGCTATTAGCAACAGTATGTTACAACCCTCATAATTCATCCTTTTTAAAGCTTTGCAAGTTTCAACTCCTTACTGTTTATGTCATTGCAAAATTTAAACTATATTATTACTCAGCTCTAATCTGCTAAAAGCAACTATAAAGCATTGAGATATTAGAATATTCTGAACATTAACATCAGGATTTTCTGTAAAGTTGCTTTAAAACAATGTGCACTGTGAAAGCGCTATACAAATAAAATTGACAAGATAAACTTGTTGACCTCACCAATTAAATACTTGGTTGTAAGAGGACAACTAGTCAATAATCTTGCCTAATCCTACCTAGAGAATTGTAGTGAAAAAAATAGTGAAAAGGAAGAACTGGGAGCAATTTTTCAAAAAATGGTTGTTGTTACTTCTCAAACCTGTTGGCTTAAAGTACCTGACTAACCAATACTGCTGTAAACGATTAATCGCGATTAATCTAATCCAAAATAAAAGTTTGTGTTTACATAATATATGTGTGTATTGTGCATGTATATATTTTGTTATTTATATATAAAATAGTTATATTTATATATAATATAAATCATATACAAATATATATGCAGTATATAAATGCAAATATTTCTCAAATATATACATGCATGTGTGTGTATTTATATATACTAAATAATTATACACGATACACACATATATATTATGTAAACACAAACTTTTATTTTGGATTCGATTAATCACGATTAATCGTTTACAGCCCTACTAACCAGGTATATCAGGTTTGAAGATAAACAAAGAAAATTGAATAATTTGAACGAAATATCAAACTTAAAACATTTCACCAACCTGAGTGTCTCAGCCATGCGTCTCAGATCTTCATTCTGCTGTTTCAGCCTTTCCAGCTTGGCCAAAATCTTGGAGAGCTCTCTGCTGGACCGTTCCGGATGCTCGCTGTCCTTCACCAGGTGACCCCCAATGTAGAAAAGCAGCGTGCCCCAGGCCAGCAGCACCAGCATAATCCAGCGCCAAGAGCCCGTCCACGGACGCATGGCGCCTAGTGCTGTCCAGCGCACACTCTCCTTTCACAACACAGGAGTTTGAGGCATGCTCAGCTCAGCGGTAGCGCACCACCTCGGGCTCCTCCAGAGCGGAAGGGGGATTCAGGGGTCGCTGGGTCTCGTTTACGTGTGCGCGTAGAGGCTTGGAGGTTATATCATGTCAGCGGCCCCTTGCAGAGAAGGGGAGGAGAGGTTTGAGATCCCTAGAGACTTCTCTGATGAGACCTTCACTTCTGAGAACTGATGGCTCTGATGAGTTCCTCTTCCTCTAGGGCCTCTGCAATGGTTGCTGGTCCTGTAAAAACACAGCAGCATATATGATCAGTGAGATGATAGGACACGCTCGTGCTGACTGTGGGAGATAAAGGCATAAGTGAGCTCTGAGATTATCTATCACAGCTCCACCCTTTCCTTCTCAAGGATATGAGACTGGATTGAGCTGACAACGCAACAGTCATACAGCTGTTACTAAGGATTAGAGTGAGCTCAAGGAGTGAGCTGTGAAAGTTAGATGTCAAGTCAGCACAAAATGAAAGCGCGCATAATGAATTCCTCAAAATTAATCAGTTACGGAAAAGTGCAGAGAAGAAACGACAAAAGAAATAAGAGTGATATGGAGAAAAAGAGAGACCCTAGATCTAAAGAATTTTTTTGTAACACATTTGAATGTTTCCATTTTATTTATGTTTTCTATTTATTAAGTGAGGTTTATCGTAATCGTACAGAGCATATAAAACCATTAAAAAAGTACACATCGATCGATATATATATACCACTTCACAGGAAGTAGAGAGGAAAATGTATTGCACACCACCTGAATATCTCTTATTTATAGGATGGATGGATGGATGGATGGATGGATGGATGGATGAATGAATGGAAAAAGCTTTTTAGTTGTTTTTTTAAACCATTTTTTCAATTCATAATGAATTAATTTACACTAAATATAGGTTTTGGGTATGAAATCTTACATTAAAACTATTTCTAAAATTAATGATATACATTTTATATAAATATTACAAAACTGCATGAAGAATTGTCTGTGTTCGATAATGTCCCAAATGAACCGAAATAATATCTAAAATATAAAAGATCTAAAAATATACCACAACATTTCTTGACTCATTTTTTTTGACTGGCAAAATAGAAGGCTAATTGTTTTTCACACAAGATTTAAAATGCAAATGAAATGTACGTAATGAGGTCATGTGACAACAATGCTGCATGTTACTGTTTGAAATGTTTGCATAATGCATTCTGTTACACATCATTAAAAAAATAGCCGCCAATATTAATTGTACACTGTACTGTAAGCAGTAGTCTTGTATTCCATGCAGATTGAACACACTGGTCACGCTCTCGTTTTCGTGTGAATCCAGTGAAGTCTTTTTTTTTTTATCTCATCGCATTCAATTCAGACTGCAAACTCTGGTCAAATATAATTTCTTTTTTCACTCACACACACATACTCACTCTGTGACTTTAGTTCAACTTGTGAATGCTTGTCATTCATTTATTGACTTAAATGAACAATCACAGTCAAATTACACTTGTATCACAATCTCAAGTTAATGCACGCAGCACACCCACGAGCAGCCTAGGTCGTATCTTAAAAGTGAACCATTTACAGAGCTGAAATAATGTGCCACTCACTCTGCATGTAAAAGTGGCTGACGGATGGGGACTATCTGACAGATTGGGGAACGTAGGCACTGCTTATCCTTCATTATGAATGAGGGTGGAATATAGAGAGTCATTATGGATTTCTGCACAGAGCATATACAATGCATTATAGATTGCGGTGGTGTGTCAGACCCAGTAATCAAAGGCCGCAGTGCGGGACTGAATCAATAGAGTGACCTTCTGCTAGTGTCTCAGTACAGCAGACCCGCAGCTATTTATGCACATCACTACTGCAGTCAACGGTGTGCGCACATGGGGCACTACTACACACTAAACACTGGGATTTACCCACACTCCTGCTGGCATACACTGACATTAGATTAAAATATAATGCATGAACTGCTATCCTACTCATTAAAGCTTTTCCTTGCTCTTTTAAATTACCAGTACAATGTGTAGACATACTCAAAAAGTCTAATCGAAAAGCTATACATTTTTTTAATTAAAATAAGTATTTTATGATCACCATGGTTGCATTTAAGTAATCAAAATACAGAAAAAAAAACAGTAATATAGTGAAATATATTTTAAAAAGTTATTTAAAATTTTAATATTTTAAAATTTGATTCATACCTGTGATGGAAAAGCTGAATTTTCAGCATCATTTATTGAGTCTTTAGTGTCACATGATCCTTCATAAATCATTCTAATATACACATTTTCCACTCAAGAATTATTTCTTATCATTATCAATGTTGAAAACAGTTGTACCTTGTGGAAATCGTGATCCAATCAGGATAGAAAGATCAAGAAAAATAATTTTGCAACATTGTAAAAGTGTTTAATATTGCTTTTGATTAATTAAATGCTGAATAAAAGCCCCCCCCCCCCCCCCACACACACACACACTTACACTTTATACAATTACATGGATATTATACTTTTTATCTATACAAGTATATTATGTCATACATCTTTTAGTTTTAAAGTTTTAAGATACAGAAGCAAAAAAAAAAGCTAATAGTTCCTTAGTAAAATGCAGTTGGTTCAAAATTCTTCTCTTCAAAACTCGATTTTAAACATCCAATATTTTGTAAATGGTTGTGATTGTGTTGCGAATGAATGACACATCATTTCTCCAGGACAGAAGAGTGCAATGCAGGACGACATATCTCTTTACTACACTGTATTAAGTGCCTCTTCAGCATGACATTCTACTTATTTAAACTTGTAATTAACTCTGTACACTCTGGGCTGAAGCTAAGATTGCCAGTTTAATATACAAACGTATATCACAGAGTGTGAGAGTCTTAGTTTTAAATGAGAATTTTGGAGCAAATGATTAAAATACTGCAATACAGCGAACCAGACGATTTGGTGCTGAAAGAGAAATAATCTGTAAACTGCACCGTCCCGCATGAGTGCACCACCCTTTACCCCCCCTTCTACAGCTCATGAATAATTGAGATCTGCATAGTGACACAGCAGCGCACAGACAAGGACAGCAATAAATCCATAATTAATGCCTGCATTTATAAAAGCGTGCAGGGCTGAACAACAGCCTGTTCAGGTTAGGGTGGATTTCTGCAGGGTTTCAAGTATCTTTCTTCCCCTTCTTGTTCCAAACCGAGGCCAGGGCAGCAAAACAAACTCCCTGTTACAAATATGTTAGAACTATCACTTGTACCACTAAATATTGCGTTGTCTTCTTGATCAGTTCTTCTGATCTTCTTGATCAGTTTCTACTCCTCGGCATACCAGATAGCTCGATGTTGCAACAGAAACTATTGACTCTCTTTTTTCCAGCACTTCAGACACAGTTGCGCACCTTTGCGCTTAAAAAAGATTAAGGAAAATAGTCAGACGGCGTGGTATAACAAGCATACTCGGGCCCTCAAGAAAGCAGCCTGAAAAATAGAGCGCAGCTGGAAGAAAACAAAACTAGAGGCATTTCGTGGAAGGAAAGTGTTACTGCATACAGAAAGGCCTTAAAAACGGCTAGATCTGCTTATTCGACTCTCATAGAAGAGAACAAACACAACCCCTAGGTATTTATTTGATACAGTGGCTAAATTAATGAGAAATAAAGCTTCAAATTCAGACGTTTCCAACAACACAGTAGTAATGACTTTATACATTTTTTTACTTGGAAGATTGATACTAATAGAGAGAAAATTATAACCATGCAACCGTCTACTACAGTATAGCACAGGAATAGAGGAACAATTCCATTCGTTCTTTGCAATATGAGAGGAAGTATTGTCTAAACTTGTTAAATCATCAAAATCAACAACGTATGTTAGACCCTATACCGACTATGCTACTGAAAGAGATGCTTCCAGAAGTTATGATTGTCATTAGGATAGATATGGATTAGGATTAATATAAAAAATTGGATGACTAGTAATTTCCTAACACTTGATGGCTGCTCTGTCAAGTCTTCGTCATCAGTTATGAACCGGGGTGTGATCTTTGATACCAATCTTTCATTTGAAAGACACATTTCTAATATCTGTAAAACCACATTTAAAAATATATTTAAAATTACGACATATGCTCTCAGTGACAAATTCAGAAAAGTTAGCTCATGGGTTCATAACCTCAAGGCTAGATTATTGTAATGCTTTACTGGGTGGTTGCCCTGCAAGCTTAACAAAAAAAACTCAGTTCCAAAATTCAGCCGCTGGAGTTCTTACTAGAACCAGGAAGTATGACCATATCAGCCCGGTTCTGTTAACATTGCATTGGCTTCCTATTAAACATTTCATACATTTTAAAATATGGCTAATTACTTCGTGAATTTGGCAGTTTCAAATCACAATCAAATTGCATTGCAATGACCTGCATCAATATGTACCATATTGTAGCTGAAAGCCAGTCCTAATATCAGCTTGTTCATGTTGACGGTGCAAAAAACCAGTCAGTTCATGCACTTGATCTAGCTGAGCAGCCATGTATATAGTCATGCTATGTTTGTAGCTGACTTTCACTAGTCATTAGGATTGTTATACCTCGGAAACTCCTCAGTGTGACACGCAGAGGTGGACAGTAACAAAGTACATTTACTTGAGTACTGTACTTAAGTACACTTTTTGAATATCTGTACTTTTTTTTTTTCTGGAAACATTTTACTTTAACTTCACTACATTTGAAAGACAAATATCGTACTTTTTACTCCACTACATTTCTGTCAAGGTCATTGAGTAGAAAGTAGTAACTAGTAATGTCAGTTAGGGGATGATTTTGGTTCCAGGGGTTGCATTTTGGTTGGAAATGAAAGTCGAGTTGACGTCAGAACCCGACTGATGTTGGTTTCTGACGTCAACACGATTATCATTTTCAACCACAATACAACTTCTGTCCAACATTGGAGAATAAAGTCAATCCGACTTTGGATTCTGACATCAATATGATTTTCATTTTCAACATTGATATGAAAAAGTTCATTGCACTCTCTACAAACTTTAAATGCAATTATTTTTCTTGATGGTGCTGGAAATGATAGTCTCTTAATAAATAATTTACCCCAAAATTAATATTCTGTGATCATTTACTAACCATTATGTCATTCCATACATTTATGACTTTGTTCTCTTCCGTTGTGATGTCAACGGTAAATTTTTCAACATTTCTCCTTTTGTATTCCTCAGAATAAAGTCAGTCATACAGGGTTGGAACAGCATGAGAGTAAACAAAAGATGGCGGTGTTTTCATATGTGGGTGAACTACTCCTTTAAAATGCAAACTAACAATGATTATAAATGCTTATCGATTCAATGTTGTGATGATAGACTATCACAATACAGTAGCGTATTGATCTTTCTTCATTTTTTTCCTGTTGGTTCCTTCCTAAATCTTCAGTCGATTTTTTTTGACAATTATGTTTTATTGTCATTTCTCTGTTATTGCAGAGAAATGGCGATCATGTTCCGCTGTTAAAGATTTATCTTTTTTTAATCTCTCTCTCACTCACACACACCACACACAGTAAGGGTAATAGACTCCATAATTTCCTTTCCCATACTGATGTGCAAAATGTCAGCTCTTTTCATTCCAGTAGAGGTACATTGTGGGAGCTCTACAATTCTATGGACCACTCCCACTGACTTCACATAGCATTATGCAGCCTGACTCCTGTACAGATCCAGTGTCCTGTGGGAATCACTGATAACCTGTAAGCTCTCCATTCAGGTAGAAGGTGAATGCTTTAATCATTCAGAAAAATGAAAAACAAGCATGTCATTTTCAGGTGTGGTCTGATGCACATGCCTCACGTTTTGTGCAGTATCTAGAGCAGTACAACCCATGGGGTTTAAAATGTGAGCAGGTTCACTGGGCCATCACATACAAACACAAAAACACAAAAGGTGACAATCTGCTCTGGTTCTTTTTGTGTTCACATCGGACTACTAGGGTTACAAGTGAAATGTACGTGGACTTGATCTTTCATATTAGATCTGAGATTTCAGCTCTAGAAATTTGACACAATAAATTTCAAGGTCACTCCAAGAAGGATGACGCAAGATGGAACATTTTTCCCTACTCAAAAAGATATCTTACTTGCTTAGAACAACCAACAAGAAAGTGGACTACTAGTTTTCTAACATGAACAACTTGGAGACAAAATGTACATTTATACAATTTAGAAATTTAATTATTTAATATCAGTGGTTCCCAATTCTAGACCTGGAATAAAATACACATCTAATATATCACAATTATGCTAATTTTTCAATATTAAATATCGAAACAGAGATTTATCACACAGTTTAGCCCATTAAATATAACAATTCATAAATTAACTTTACAATAAGGTCTCATGAACTAACAGTGAGCAATATATTCTGTACAGCATTTATTAATCTTGTTAATTTTAGTTAAGAAAAATACATTTACATGTTAGTTCACAATGCATTAACTAATAAACAAATATTTTTTTTCAAATGAACTAAGATTAATAAATGCTTTAGAAGTATTGTTAATTCTTAGTTCATGTTAACTAATGTTAAAACTGAAACGTTTGCTCCCTAAAAAGTCCCACAATGCACTGTAAAAACCAGGGAGCATCGAAACTCATTGCAAAGTTCTGAAGTGCAAAACATAAATCACTACACAATGACATTCGATAGATGTTTTGAAAAAACAAACTGTTATTTAATTATTTAGATGCATAATATACATCGCTAGACAGGTACTGAACATAATCTAGCTAAAATTCATACATAATTTACAGCTGAAATGCAGCAGCTATATGTAACAATCAAAGTATTTACCATAATGTACTTTAAAAAAAAAATATTTATATTTTATAACATTTATTAAAAAAGCTTTTTTAAGCTTTCGGATGCAGCTTATCTCCGCAATCATCACTACCAGATGTCCAAAACTGCTTGTAAAACACCAGCCCAAGCTGTTACTTTTTTACTCTTCCACATTAGTTTCTGTGGAAGTCTCATGGAGGCATTGAATAAACTTGGCCAGGTCAGAAGGCATGCTTGCCGCTTGGTAAACTCTTACCGCATTGCAGGAAGCTGCGTTTATCTTGTTTTCATAGTCAAATCCTAATCAATCATATGCAAATGTATAGGCTTAAATTTAGCCGTGAGTAAACTCGCATCTTGAACTCTTAAATTCTGATCAGCGTTCTCTCTAAGCTGCAAGTGCAAGGCCGTGCTCTTCTGATGCTGATCCCATGCAGACAATAATATGCACACTAGTCAGACTCAAAAAAGTTTGGAAAGCTAAAAAAAAGCTATGGAAGACCACAGTGGCCATGCAATCTTTTTTTGTCTTGCTAAATTATTTTGCAAAAAACAGCTAAACGCAATGTGGAAATGAAAATGTCATTATTTACTCCCCCTTCATGCCATTCCAAAATTGTATGACTTTCTCCTGAGGAATATAAAATAAATATTTTAACATTTATTTTTTTCCACATAAATGGAAGTCAATGTTAACCAAAAAAGACACGAGGGTTTGTAAATGGAAGGATTTTCATTTTGGTGTTAACTATTACTTGTTATTCAATGAAAATAAAAAATAAAATGAAACACTCTCAAAATGTGATAAGCAAACAAAAAATAACTAGGCTAACTACTTAATAAAAAATATTAAAGATGCTATAAGATGCTTTGTTGAGCACTCCATTCTGCCCCTGAACTAAAACACCCCATGTACCTGACTTAAGGCCTGTTCGTTGTACACATAAAAGAATAGCAATCCTACCACAACTATAACAGCATAGATATATCGTTGCAATCACTATCAGAACGATTTTATTCAAGCTGATGAATGATAAAAACATTGACGGCCAATCAGAAACCAACCTCCAAAGCTACCTGAAATACAAGGTAAGTGCAAGTGTACCATGACAAAAGCTGTTTTAAACGCAAGGGTGGTCACACCAAATATTGATTTGATTAAGTTAACCGTAATTAATTGATAATGGTTCACAAGCATTTTTACACAAGTGCCTAAAACTTTTTACAGTACTGTAGCTTTGCAGGAAGGTTTCTTCAAGTGTCTTGGAGACGTTGTCAGTACTTCTGGATTTAGTCTGTCTCAGTATTTTCTGTTTCTTCAGATAATCATAGATGAAGACTCAATGATGGTGAGATCAGATCTCTATGGAGCATACAGGCTGTTGCCAGCCTCCTTATGCATACAATCATCTCACTGGATTATTAATAATGGCAAAAGGAATGTTTGAAAATGTGAACCGATATTTCCTATCAGTTCCTATTGGCTTAAAAACCATTTTCTTTGGGGTGAAAATAACGTGCCTAAGACTTTTGCACTTTTTAGCACTGTATATATATATATCTATATCTGAGCTGAGGCATGGCATAATGTGATCAAATGGCTTTAGATAGAACATTGTGCCATCCTACATCTTAAAAACTAGGTTGTAAACAATTTGTGTGAGGTTTAGAAATCCCTATAGTGTTAATCTGTGGCCGAAGTGTGAAAGTTGTGCAAGAACCTTGCATGTTTGCAACAAAGTTGCACTCATTGTTTGTGTGTGTGTGCTTTAGCATGCTGAGACACTATGTAAAATGTGTGGCCGCTTGCGGCTATCACAGATCAGAGAAAAGGTCACACCTGCTCGGAAAGAACAGAAACATTCTCAGAGACCTGTGAATGTGTGTATATAAAAAATAATTATGCAAAAGACGGGGTCTGTTCGAACAGGGGGTGGGAGTGCAATTAGGAGGGAAAAGCTTTGGTTTGTCTCTTTCATCAGTTTTATATTCAATAAGTGTCACATTAGGCAGGCAACACCTGTTAAGGCAATCTGGTCTCCTCTCTCTATGTGTATTAGCTTGTGTGTATTTGTAGGTTTAAACCACACTGAATACTTGAGCTATACTAATATAAAGACTTCTGTTTTCAACATCGATAATAATAATAAATGTTTCTTGAACAACAAATCAGCATATTAGAATGATTTCTGAAGGATCATGTGACACTGAAGACTGGAGTAATGATGCTTTGCCATCACCGAAATAATTAAATAATAAAAATATATTCAAATATTATTAGTTATTTAACAAATGTTATTTTAAATTGTAAAAATATTTCACAATATTGCTGCATTTTGGATCAAATAAATTCATCCTTGGTAAGCAGAAGAAACATCTTTTTTATTTTTTTTATTTTTTTATAACTGATTAATTACTAATTACTGAACTTTTAAACACCATTTATTAGTGTTTTCAATCACACTTTTATGTAATTAATCGCACCTTACATTAAACTGTATATTATATTTAGTAGAAAATGTAAAAACAACAAAGACTGTACATTTCAAATATTTGTATAATGGCATTATTTTAAGTACTATAAATGAAGGCCAGTATTAGTTGCCAATAATGCTACTGATGTAAAATGGATTTTTCTCCATTTCTAGGGATGAAATTAGTAATTAAAGCCATTCAACATTAGCCTGGCTCCGCCCTCCTACGTACTTCCGCTCAATTTTCATTTTCCTTCAGTTTCCTTCATTTCCTTCCTACATCTGGGTTTGTGGTCTATTCTTGGGATTCCTCTGGTAAATTTTTTACTGGTCCAATCAGCGAACAGAGGGAGTGGCTGAGAACGATGATGTCGAGGTCGTGTGCTAGTTTGAGTTGAAGTTACGTAACGACCATACGTTACGCCCGTTTCACACATACTCCGTTTGCAGTGCGTTTGCGGTGCGTATTTTTTTCCGTACCCATGTTAACAGGTTAGAGCTTTCACACTGCACACGGATGCGGTCCGGCAATCCGTTCCAGTTGCGGTGCGTATACAGCAGTGCAGCGATCGTTTACGCACAGAGTCTATTTTCTGCTGTGCTGCACCGCACTGCAGCGTATTGTTCACATTGAAATAAACATAGATTGACAAGAAACTGTAATAATTTGATCATAAAGAGTTAAATAAAGAGTTAAATGCCAAAGAAAGGGCATGGGAAGCAATTTCCTCGGCTATTGGTGTCGATGGTAAGTTTTAAATGTTTGTTTCAAGTGCTATGTTTATAGGCCTTTAGTTGACTAATGAATACAAAAAGTTATTTATATGATTATTGGTTTTAAACGAGAATATAAATATATATTATTGCTGCATGTTGTTCTATTTAAACATGAATATGTACGTGTTGCCCTTTTTATTTATTTTGTTCGTCACATTCAACCTTCGAGTCATGCGAATTTATTAAATGTAAATGAACATCAGGATATGTAGTTGTAGCCTATATCTGAATTCATAAGTAAATCATATTATATAGTTTTATTTTTGAATATACAGAAGTTAAACAGGGTGTAATTATAAGTTTGTTATAGATATAGCGCGATAGCTTTTCTTCTGTCAACAACTCGAACTACGTAAAACAAAGAATCACAATGATTAAAATTAATTGTCATAGCCTACTGTTTCAATGTCTGTAACAATGTCACCCATTTTTTATTTTGTGACACACAGAAACTGCGTATCAGTAGCGCACTGCAAACGCAGCATATGTGAAAGCACTATAGCGCGTGCTGCTCCAGTACCGCACACGCACTGCAACACGCACCGCAAACGCACTGCATATGGAGTATGTGTGAAACGGGCGTTAGCGATTGGTTATGGCAGATCCAGAGTGGCACTGGGCAGATCCAATAGCTTTAAACTTCAACAGAGTACCCGCCTACAAGACAGTTAACGTTTGTCAATGGAGAGAGGCAAGAATCTATGTACAAATGATAGGTAGGACCAGGCTAATTCAACATTACAGTACAATTGAAAGCCATAATTCTTAACATTTAAAAGGCTTTTAAAAATATATATATTTTTAAATTTAAGTGAACTTAAAACAAGTTATTATAGTGCATGTACTAAAGCATGGAACTTGCATTTTTGCAATTATTACATTACCATAATATTTGTGTGTGTGAAAAAATACATACATTTAAAACAAATGCCATGAATTACTAAACACAGACACACACACGCATTACACTTAGGCTATTGTCTCTGCATGAGTAAGGTCTTCGAACATGAAACCCCCAAATGGAAACTGAAATCAAGCCATAGCAACTCACTCAAGTTTCATTACATCTTACTCAACTTTAAGGCAGACAGATCTCAGACAGAGATGATGTAAAATAATAAAATAATAAATAAAACTAAATATTTACATTTGCTTAAAAAAATGCAAGTGGCGCTTGCCTCTGCAAAACAATGATGAGTGGTTGCATAGCCATTGAGGCGTATTTCTGTGGGGTAGCTAGCTAGGGTGTTCTAGTTAGTTTCTAGGTGGTTGCTTACTGGCCCAAAGTGGGGTAGGCTATATATATATAGCGAGATGTTTAAAACTCAAGCCTGGGATATGCTTCTGTTTTTATGCACCGTGTTCAGCTAAACTAGACTTTCTGTTGACCATGATCAGTCTTGATCAGAAGCACTTCAGGCGTAGGGCTTTAGAACAAACCCGTAACTCCAAATATGAGCAATAATAATACTTGTCTCAATAACGGACCATGACCACTTCTGATCTTGTACTGTATGACTGCTCAGTCCTTGCTATTTAATTGCAAAATCTGCATCTGTAGGAGTCAACAGAATTCCAGCAAAAGAGCAGCCAGAAAGAGCGGAGCTGAATCCTCTCAGCACTTTAGAGTGCTGAGTCAAGAGCTATAATAGACTCTTGGTGAGCTGCAAGTGCTATTGGGGATGTGCGCCTGAGGTTGGGTATAAATTTGATTTAGCTTCTTATGAGAATGAAGAGGTTGAGTGTACATGTGGGTGTATATTTTATGGTATAGGTATAGTGGCTATCAAGAGCGAGCCAAGATAAATCGGTATGCATCATGATAGCAGTAGATGAACAGTGGATGGATGTTTAGTGAGAACTATTACAGCTTAGGTCATGAGGTAAGTACAGAGCTATATTTTGTCTTAATGGAAAAGGCACTCGATGTCGAGCAGCAATGCGGCAGTGTCTGGAAGGTTGTCAGATGTATTTAGTGTCAGGTTAGCCGTTTGAGGCTGTAGGATAAATTAGGCCTCGATTCAGCCCTGATCTGCTCGTTTTTATGAGCCCATACAATAGATGACCTTTGCTCCGGCACGTGTGCTAGGAATGCATGCAAGAATATGACAGAAAGAGAGGCTCAAAGGAAAAATTGGCTTGTCATTCTGGCTTTGAGCTATGAGTGAAAAATGTCAATATGTGCTGGTCTATACATCTCAAAATATACTCAAAGTAAAAAGATAAAAAAAACAAATATTTAAAGGAGTTATTTTCACCTTTCCCATGAAAATCTGTTGCACTCTTGCAATCATGCACTGAATAAATACTGTGCAAGCTGTGAAATCAATGCCGTGCAAGCCATGAAATGTTACTGGGGTCACAGGTGTGAGAGGCAGGACAATGTGGGAAGTGTCAAGAGACTTGTGGCTGCTCAAAATATGAGCATGAAACCTCTAGTATCAAACTCTCCATTTGAGTTTTGAGTGAGAGAACAGTAGGCGTTTTTTGACATGCTGATTACAATCCTTTACTGTGAAGCAAATCACACACAGGTCTCTCAAAAGGAAGAAAAGAAAGCATAAAACTATCAAAAGGATAGTATTTGGTGGAATGGAAATAAAAAAATTGTTTGGTTGCTTGTTTGTTTTTAACGCCATGCCAGCTTCTGTAGCTATTCCCTGGGAAAAGATAATGGGCACTTTCCACAAATAGGGTACAAAATAAGACAGCAACTTTAAAAAACTGAATGTGTTTTTTTTTTTTCAAGAGAAAGTGAATTGGGGATGCATAACTTTTACAGAATATGGATTGTCAACCTCAAGAAGTCAAACTAAACATACTATTTTATTTCTTTACAAAGAATCTTTACTTTTTACTTTTTGTCTAATATTAAATAATGTATATAGTACTAAAATATACATTTATTATATTAAACATAAAATAAAAAATCTAGACTACTATTCAAAATGTTAGGGTCAGCAAGTAAAAAAAAAAAAAAGATATTGATACTTTTATTCAGCAAGGATGCATTACACAGATCAAAGGCCATACAGTAAACACAATTATAATAATATAATTTTTATGGGTTTTTTTAATCTTACTATCCCCAAACCTTTGAACAGATGTGTACAAATAAATAAATAATCAATATGACCATAACATAAATAAATAAATAAATCAGAGAGAGAGAATGAGAGAAGACAGATAGCCCTGAACATGAATCATTTGCCTCCACTTCAAATATGTTCCCTTTAAACTATAAGCAAATAACAAAGGTGGTTGTTACACGTTAGTAGCTGAGAAATATGCTTTACAGTAGTCTATGAGCAGCAGAAGACGCAGTGAGTTGTTAAAAATCAGGCTCAGTGTCTCTTCTTAGGCTTGCGTGGAGTATTGATCTACTGAGTATCGCTTGGTTAATGAGCAGCACTGATGATTCCACGAGTTGGTCTCGCTAGAAAAGGCTAATCGGTTTGCAACTGCCTCCAAGGGATAAAAGAACATGAGTGTGTGAGCGGGCATGTCAGAACTCTGCCCGTCCTCAAACTCACCACCTCTGGCTGTATTGAGTGCACTGACGTGAAAGCAATCATGCTAATGTCTCACCCTGTTGTTTCATGGGTGGAGGATAAACCATTTCATTGGCGGAACATATGTCTCACCTGAGTTTTCTCTCGCCTGCTATTATTCTGTCTTGGCTTCTCTCTCTCTTGCTTGTCGGAGCTGATTCTCTGCTTCAATGGAAGAAGGCACAGCCGTCATGTTTATCTAGAACAGGGCTGTCCAAATCTTTTTTTAACGGGGACTAGATTCGATGTTGTGGAGACGCTTGGGGGCCGGACACTTCTTCTTTATTATATATTAGGGGTGTAACAATATATTGCAATACAAAAATGCAACAAAATGTATCGTGGATAGTGACAATCTGTATTGTGCATTGTTCACCCAAAATTTACAAATTACTGTGTGAGAAAAAGTTTACAGCATTTTAGTACATTAAACTACTATACATAATGTTGATTATGCAATGGGGGAATATTTGTGAGTTCATTAACATGCGGTGACAATGGCAGATGCACAAAGTTCAATTTTACACCTTTTCAAGGAATATGAGCGATAAAGAGCTTACTTCACCTTTCCAAGAGGAGACAGCGAGTAGCACCTGAGGCCTCTCATTTCCAAGACACACATATGTCATCACTGGACTTCAACGTCACAAATTGACAAAATGCCAAATGATTTTGTCTCATTATAACAGCGGAAACAACTTAAAATACTCTGTCATTAATGGTCATACAGATAAGAGTAAGAGGCCGATCATTGTAAATGATCTTCTATTTTAATATGTTTTGAAATGTAATTTGTACTTTCTTGTACTGAAACCAATATCTTGTGCACTAGAAATGTCTCAATGTAGATTTTGGTGAGCTTAATAGGTACGTTTACCCGATATTGTAAATGGTATTCTATTTCAATATATTTTGAAATGTAATTTATTACTTCAAATCAAATTTTCAGCATCATTACTTCAGTCTTCAGTGCCACATGATCCTTCAGAAATCATTCTAATATGCTGATTTGACACTCAAGATACATTTCTTATTTTATGCTATTATGTCTTATGTTAAAAACAGTTGTTAATCTTAAGTACAAATTTTCAGGATTCTTTGATGAATAGAAAGTTAAAAAGAACAGCATTTACTTGAAATCTTTTAATGCATCCTTGCTAAACAAAAGTATTAATTTCTTTAAAGAAAAATACTGACCCAAAACTTCTGACTTGCAGTAAACAACTAATTTCTTAGTATCATTACAATTGTAACTAAGAGATCTCTTAATTTAGTGGGTTTGTCGCAGCTGGTTCCATCCCCCTGTAACTCATGGCTGCCACTTTCAGACTTTCATAGCCAAACATCTTTAAGTCACAATAGAGACAGAGCCATGGAGCTCTGGCTGATCCTGGCACCTCATCCTCCTTCTTTACAACCACAATGGAGCCTCTCACTGCATCCAAAGGCTCTTTTCTAAGCAGATCTGCCTCCTCTGACATCCCTAAACAATGGAGGGCAGTGATCTCTGACAGTGGCCCACAGGGCCATCGTCTGATTAAAAGGAAACAAAGGAGATGGGTGACCTCCGTCCAAGCATCTAATCTTAGAGCCACAATGAAAGGAGGCAATGTTTTGTCCAATGCTTGGTTTCTCGATAGCTGACAGTGCTAGCTGTGGATAGATGAAGCTGGGGGTGGACCTGAAGAAGGATGGCAGAGACTGGACCTACTCCAATCTCGTGATACAAAAAAGCTGATCGGCCTTCATTATTCAATTAAGAGCCTGGTTAGCAACCAACTACAAACACACGCTCAATTGCCACAAGGTCATAGCTGCTAAATACACACATTCTAAGAAGTTTATCTGCAAGTATAACTGTATGTTGAACATTGGTATGATATGGACTGTGTGGCAGACAGCGTGCAAGAATGTCAACATCACAGCATTCTTCTATTTGATGCAGGTCAACACACATCCTGTTTCTCCCCTGCACCGCTGGGACAGCAGTCAGCTCATGCGGGCTCCTGTGGAAAACGTTTGCTGTGGCAGCAGCTTCAAAGCAAATACGAGGCGCAGGAAAGACAGTAAAGGGATTTCAATGCAACTAAGCCTTTTTCTGGGACTTCATCAAGTTTTAACCACCGCAGCATGCATATCTCTCTCAAATAGTGAAAAGAGTGATATGCACTCTTTTAGTTTGGCCATGCCAAAGAGCAAAGCAGTCTGGGCCTCTGAAAGGAGTGGATGCCTATATCTTTAGAGGGCGGCTATAATGCCATTTCCAAGCACTTCACAGTATCTAGAACAGCGGTATGTTGCATTCAAGATGGACTGAAGTTTGTCCACAATCATTTAAAACAAGGCTATGAGAGTTTTGGAAGTCTGTGCTGTAGTCGAATGAATCTGTTCGGGAACATTTAATTAGCTTTTGTTTGGCGAAAGAAAGGAGAATCCTTCAACCCTTAAAACAGTTCCCCAAGAGGGCTAATAACCGTGACCTTAACTGTATTTATTTTCTAAATGAATCTTATTGATTTTATTGGAAACGATTCATCCATGAATGTGTCTTTTTTTTTTATAAACTTGATCATCTGGTGAAACAACAGGCCATACATCTCTGGTGATGTATGCCAGATTTATCCAATCGTTAAGCCTGCATAAACCCCGCCCCTTTCTTAGAATCAAACCCAAGTTCTAGGCCTCCATTCAATCAACAACCGATGGATAGAACCAAGTCTCCTGAGTGGACTGGATAATCCAGTCCACTCAGATGTACTGTACAATACAGATGAAAAATAAATCTGTCGCTACTTCTGTTATATCACAAGGGCTGGTTGATTATGATTTCACTTTTCTAACTTTAGATAGTGTGTAATGTTGCTGTTTGCTTGTTGCTGCAACAACATCTGCAAAGTTAAAACGCTCAAAGTTCCAAGCAAAGGAAGATATTTGCTTCTAAAGAAATAGTTTAAGGACTACAACAAACGGCTGGTAGGGACTACACGACATTCCTCCCGGGTTAGTGACACCACCAACCCTAAAATTTACATAAACCCTTCCTCCAGGAACACGATTTATAGACAACTTAAACATGCTATATAAAAATACCTGTGGGGTATTTTGAGCTAAAACTTCACATACACACTCTGGGGACATCAGAGACTCATTTTACATCTTGTAAAAAGGGCATTATACCACCCCTTTAAGTGTTGGGTAAAAAAAAAAAATATAAAAAATTTAATAACTACATTTTTTAAATTATACATTTAAATTTGGAAATGCAAAGTGGGCCAGCCAAAAAAAAAAAAAAAACGTACTTTTGAACCTGGGTGCTTGTGATGTGATCACTTAAATGGGTCCACAGTATGTTGAATCAAGTAAATCTGATTTTCAATCATTGGTTAATCTCATCAACCCATTATGTAATATGTTTTTTTCCACAGTGCTCTATTGAGATAAGACAGGAAATAGTGCATGCAATGACTTCAGTATTTTTTAGTAAGGTCACAGTACACATTTATGTCAGATTCCATGAAAAGCCCCATCACCCTTGCCATATGAATAAGATCATGTGAGTGCTCTCGACAGAGATGCCATGAGCTGACTTTATTGGTATTTATTTAGTGAAGAAAGATCCTATAAGCACTGTCCAGCAAACAAGCCCTTCAGCCAACATTTCCTGAAGACCACTAAAAGCTGTTGCTAAGCAACTTGAGCATCTGCAGCAGGGCCAATCCTGGTATAATACACAGGCATTCAAATAAGTATAACTTAAATGGTTCAGTAAATAACAGACATCTGAAAAATATATTCAGTATCACTACAACTTTTTGTGCATGTTGATGCTTATATCTAGTGTAACGGGTCAAATATGTGCTTTCACTTGCAACATTTATTTTCATGTATGGCTCCTTTAAATCGCACTCTCCGCCCAGATCTGGTAGTATGATGAACTGGTTCCGGTAGGGTCTTTTAGATTCGCACCAGCCGAGAAAGTGAATGGCTGCGAATATGCACGAGGGTGATTCCTGAATCTGATCACCGCTGTTCTATGTTATCAACAGAATAATAATCCATCATAAAGCGCAAATTGGTGTCCATCGTGAGTTAAACACAACACAACGCAGAGACAACACTGTTACACTAGCTAAAAGTGCACTAACATTAATTGAGTTTGCTGTTACTGATTCATACTGATCATTTGTGACTGATTCGTGAATCAGTTTGACTGATAAATTGAAAAAAAAACAGCTCATAAAAACTATTTTGTAAATCAGGTCATGTATTAGTTGTGCACTGTAAAGACTGATAAATCTGATTAAAAAAAATTTATGTCAATGCAAAAAAGAGCCAATGTTGAATTGATTTTAAATTACTAATAAGTCATAATTTTGTAATTTTCTGATCACATTTGCGACCCATTTACAGTAGCTACAGTCTATAACTCTGTAAGGAACTGTGTAACTGTAGAGGAAGAGTGACTGCTTGTGAAAATGTGTGTATTTTCCAGAGCTAAATTTCAGATTTTCCATTTTAATAAATTTGCGAAGTTGTCACAAATCTGTTTTTTGCTTTGTCATTATGGTGTATGTAATGTAGATTGATGTGAAAAAAATTAAGGGGACCCAATACTTTCCCAAGGCACTGCATTTATACAGTGCATATGTTTTATGGTGCGTAATGTGACACCTTTACCCTTATTTTTGTTATTCTCAGGTTAGGCAAGTTGAATCTGACCTATATTATAAGCACTTTAAAATACTTACAATCGGACAGAAGGCTTCTCTGTGGCCTGTTCTGGCTCAACGTAATAAATCAATGCCCGGAAGGCAGACTTTGTTATAAAAATAGAAGTCAATTTATTGATTACAATCAGTAGAATACTTGTACTGCTAGAGATACTCTATATAAGTATTAAGTAAAGTACAAATATCAAAAAGTTTTTCAATCAAGGCAATATCAGTGATGGTTGTGGTGCCCGTAGAAGCTCTTTAGGTGGTCACAAAGCAGCATCTGATTTCACTGTCAACGTCACGGATATCTAAAGATAAATTAGTGACCTCATAAAATTAAGTAATTAAGACTAGGAACGCTAGGACCCTATTTTTTGTGAGGGTTATATTTGGGATTTAAAAAATATTATCACATAAACCACAGCATCTATGTTCTCACAAGTGGAATGAAACCAACATGTGTATGTGCGTATGTCTCCTTATATGCCAGAGTGTTCTTTCTTTTTATAAAGTAGAGAAGTGAAGCATGAAGAAAGTCTGACTGCCGTCTCAATGTGCTCTTTATATCTATCGGAAAATTTTAAAATAAGTAAACACAATGGAGAGAAATATGAAAGAAACAAATGTGAAAGGTTGTCAGATGTCAACAGAATAGTAAATGACAGCCTTATCACATGCACATACATCTCCAGTCTGTCATCAAAGCTTTGAAAATAAATGCTCACATATCTTTTTTTATCGGGAGAAAATGTTCTGATGATATAAAAAAGTAATGCTCAAAGAGATGACCTGCAAGATCTTAAATGCTAGTTTCAAATCGGTTTCTTACAGGAGTATCTGATCTTACCCAACATTCTAAAAAAAGATTGTCCTGCAACTCTCTGTGATCTGATTATTCATAAATTAAATTTCATATTATAGGGGTACTATTATGCTTTTTCACTTTTTCAACTTCAGTTAGTCTGTAATGTTGCTGTTTGAGCATAACAAAAGATCTACAAGGTTAAAAAGCTCAAAGTCCACTCCAAAGGGAGATATTTTATTTAACAGAATTCACTTTCCAAGTCACTACAACTAACGGCTCGTTTGGACTACAAAGCTATTTTTACGGATCTTATGAAGTCACAATTTCCTCATTTAAATAATCCGCGCTCACGGAAAACGCAAAAAAGTTGTCGATTACTGTTTGGATTACCATAGTTTTCCGACAAATATCACGATTAAATGGTGTATAACATTGTATCTAAATGTCGATGAAAATTACAAAACAAAACAATCTGAAACGTCCTGTGAAGTCAGTGCTTGCATAGTCCGTGAATGAAAGTTTAAGGATGTAACAGTTTCATAGATATGTTATTCAACAGAATTCGGCTATGAAAGCTATATTAAGCCCAGCAGGATAGCCCCTTAGACATAAGGCAGGCTTGTCAATACTTCGCCTCAAATGTCTTCTCATTAGCTCACATGGCAGGAGTCTAATGCATTTAGCAGGTTTGGCCTTTTCTAGGAACTTTGCTTTGGTCTTAATGAAGAGCCTATGAGAACGTTAGAGAGAAACCCAGGTGATTCTGGAGTTAAACCCTGGGCTTCATGCCGTCTGTCATCATTTCAAACACTGAGAAAATGGAGAGCCACATTTTGAGTGTCTATCTTTAGGAAGAGCCTAATAATGAAACTCTTGAGCTATGAGATGTGACACATTTGCCCCCCGACTGTGTCGTCTGATGGAGGGAAGAAAGAAAAAGAGAGAAAGAGCGAGGGAGAGAAGAGACGAGTGTTCTGAGGGGGTTTAAGGGGAGTGAGGCTGAGAGGCTGCTGTCATGCTCTAGTTGGCCAGTTGAAAGATGGTTGAGACACGTTTAAAAGGGTGAAGGAGGGGGGTTTATGCAGGGATTCTCCTTCGCTGAGCAGCAGCTCCGAGTCTGGACAGACACAGAAGTGGTAACAGGGCTGACTCACTCAGCTCACACGCAGAAGACCGCTTTTTCACCCAGAGAGGAATATTAACGATATAACAGCCTCCACTCGAAACTGCCAGACCTGTTGTGAGCGCTCAGAAGCATGCAGAAAGAACATATGTGGAAATAATTCATCAGATTCATATACAGATATGCCCACATATGGGAAGCACACATTCATCCGTCCTGCTGAATCTGTATGTAAACTACGGCAATACAATCGTACATCACAAAAGTTCACAGGCAAATTTGGCCTATAGTCTCTATTTAAATAAAGTCTCATTTCACACTTTCACGCATTAAAAAGTATAGCCTACTGTATATACTTATTCAAAAGTTTAGGGTCAGATTTATTTTTAAGTTTTTTAAAGAGAAAAAAAAGTTTAATGTTACCTTTCTATTCATCAAATAATCAAGAAAAAATATTAATTGAAACAACTGGTTTCAATTTTGATAATATTAATAAGAAATGTTTCTTGAGCACCAATACAGCATTTTAGAATGATTTCTGAAGGATCATGTGACACTGAAAACTGGAGTAATGATGCTGAAAATTCTATCACATAAATATAGTCAAATAGAAAACACTTCTTTCGACTGTAATACTATTTGACAATATTACTGTTTTTATTGTATTTTTGATCAAATAAATGCAGCCTTCATTACTATTCATAAGAGACTTTTGAATAGTAATGAACATTTCCACCACACCTCGTCTTCTGCTGAATTGAAATTGTAACTTTTTAAAAATGGTCTATTCACTATTCATAGACTGTAGAAAACTAAAGCCAAAAAATCACAGAAACAGTCGTTTTTGTTTACGTCATTTGGAGCCTATATGTCTGCGCAGTAGTGTTCCAAAGGTCTCACCTATATGTAACGGGCGTAGGCCAGTAAGAGCTGTGCGTGTACACCTCTCTCTCATGACCTCGAGAGGCGCGCTAGCGACTGATGCCAGTAGCTGTGGTCTTTAGCATCCTTTTTTAGTGTGCCCACCTCCCACGCCAGAGACTCTGGTTTGAATCCTGCTTAGAGCGGGTCAAGCAGGACCGGTTACACATACTCCCGCATACTCAAATCACAAGTACATCGGTCAATCATGAAGTTGACGATAGATTCGATTAGATGATAGGGTGGGACTTATAACCTATACTGCAGCCCGCCACCAGGGGGCAATCAAAATGTTTTGCCATCACTTGTCAGGATTTGTGCGGCACACTTGATACTATTAGCATATATGTAGCCAAAATAAACAATTAAACAAACAAGCTATTATATTTGTAAGCTATTATAACCCCTATGAATATAAAAGGGCCTGAACTTGAAGAAACACCTAATAATTTCTCTCATGATATCATCAATAAAAATATGTTCAACGCTTATCCAGACTGTCAGTCAACCTTTCAGCCAATTAGTGAAAATTAGTCTGTCCTAGAATCCGTATAAAGCAAATTTATACATTTGACACAATATTAGTAGGTTTTGAAATAAAATATTGTATATATCTCTCCACAGATCTCCTGCAGGATCTTCATGCAGCCCTAGGGCTTAAAAAAATTGGCTTTAGAACCTTGAATCGATATTTTACTTCTTTGAGGCACTTTAGCGGACATCAGTGAAGTGAGCCGCATGAGAGAGATTGAAACTTATCCCACAGATTCACTCAGACATGCTGAGAGTCTCTCTTCTGTTCGGCCCAGTTTCAATCTCAATCCAGTTATTATATTGAGATTCAATGCGATATACTGAATTGTGAAATGTGTATTGCAGAATTACCTAGCCACAAAGCAGACAGTTGTTTACCACAGTTAAACAGCACATATGTAGACCAACACATGCAACAGAGACAGCTTACCAGACTGTGTGTCCTATAAAAAGCTTAGCTGGGACATGCGAGGATGAATGCCTCCCCCTGTAACACAAGAAAGAAAAAAATCACATCTCTAACACAAAGTAAATATTCTCCTCTTTTATTTTTTAAGAGTCAGCAGGAAAGAGTTCTCAGACAGGGGTAATTTGTCTTCTCCTCAAGAGTATTCATGAAAAGGACTGGAAGGCACATGCTAGTGTCAACAGCAAAACTATTGAGGTGAAGTATTGTATGTGATGTGAGAGAGATACTGTTTTGAGAACCAGAACCATCCTTTGTACCTGACTGGTGCTGATGTGGACGCCTCAGTCCATGTGACTATCGCGGATTCGCACATTGTGATAAAGATGCTAAAACGATAAATCGTGCAGCCCTACATACCGCTCAGTATTAGTTGTAACTGAAAAAGTCCAAGAATGACGTAAACACACATGCACTTATAAATCCTATGAAAGTCTGTTTCCTCAGACAGATAAAGATAAAATTAATCAATAGTAAAAAATAGAACATTTAAAATGACAAAAATTAAGCTTGCTATTTTTAAGAAATAAAGTTGCAATTGTAAGGATCGTAATTTGAATTCAGGAATTCAAATGGCAGTACCAGAATTAAAATTGAATGCTGCAAATGTGAGATATGTGACCCTGGACCACAAAACCAGTCATATGTCGCACGGGTATATTTGTGGCAATAGCCAACAAAACACTGTATGGGTCAAAATTATCGATTTTTATTTTATGACAAAAATCATTAGGATATTAAGTAAAGATCATGATCAATGAAGATATTTTGTACATTTCCTACCGTAAATATATGAAAAAAATATTTTTGTGAGTGGATACAGCACAATCGCCAACAGAAATGGACAACTTTAAAGGAGATTTTCTCAATATTTTGATTTTTTGGCACCCTCAGATTCACGATTTTTAAATAGTTGTATCTCGGCCAAATATTTCCTATCTTAACAAACCATACATCTCAGCTTATTTATTCAGCTTTCAAATTATGTATACATCTCAATTTAAAAAAATGTGTGATCCAGGGTCACATTAGCTATGTTTATATGCATACTTCCAAATAATGCGTTAGTCATCGGATTGATGGTTTGAAAAGCCTTCATGTTAATCATTGAGCTCGATCCGAATGAAATGTCGATGGGATTCAAAGGGGTGGTGTAAATCTGAAATAATACGACAGGAAAAAAGCATGTACAGTAGGCTACATGCTTAAAAGAGATATCTCCTCAATCGCATTCCAAAATCCCTTGCACACATGGGTAGTGCCATGATATGAATATCTACCAGAGACCTTTCATAATAAGATATCGGATTGTAAACATATCTATTGTGAGATATAAAGTTGGAATTAAGAGAAATAAGGATGCAATATAAAGATACAGTCGCAATCACGTGTAAAATAGTCACAGTTACATTTAAATCTTTTATTAATTCATTTATTTTTATTGCACTCTGAGGCAGACACGGGCTTCCATCAAACAGTCAACTTGACCTGCCAGCATTTTTAAGTTTTACCGTAGAGCTCTGTGTTTCTAAAAAGTGTAGGATGGGAATACATAACACTTATTTTCTTTATGAATTGACAACTGCACAAGAGACTTCTACATGCGCAACAGTCAAGATAGGAATATGCATAATTTAGATACAATTTTGGATCAAAATAACAATCCTGATCTCGTGTGAGGATAAACCATTTCCCACAGAAGAGAAGTAAAGGGATTCATATTTCATGGCACAGCACTCTCAGAATAGAAGAGGGGAGAGTCGATCACAAATCCTGTGCTTGGAGTATTAGAGCACAGAAAATGCAATGCTAGTTATGTTTTATTAAATGCTCTCTTCCAGAGCTACCGCACCTATGAGATGCCGGTGCTTAATATTTCAGCGTCAGACATTGGAATTCTGACTGAGGAAGGGGAGATGTGTGGATCCTGTCTCCGCAAAGTCCAATCGGAATGATTTATGAGCGGTTTGGTCATTGGCATCCCAGTCAGCTGCGCGGAGGGCATCCGCCGCAGTGTCTGTTCTTATAGTTCGGGTTGGCGACAAATTCTTTGCACAGGAAAAGTGGCAATTTTGTCAGAGCCTAAAGCCCATTCACAATATATGTGACGCAACTAAATAATGTTTTTTTTTGTTGCATGATTCACACCATATGCAATGCTGGGTTTTACTCTATCCTCCTTATTTCTGGGATTTTCTCTTAAATAATGTGTTTGCAGTTTGCACCTGTTTGTTTAAAAAGTGAAGGCCTTGCGGCCCTCTTCCAAGACGTAATGCTGCAGGGATTGTCTGGTGGAGGTCTGCTACAGTGCAGTAGTGCATGACAAAGCACCATTTTGAAACCTAACATGACAAATGACACACCTACGGCCTCATGAACTGTACAGGCATTGTTGCGGATGGAGAACTAGGTGTGCGAGTATAACTTAAAATGAAAAATCAATCAATATATCAATATACGATTTAAAAAATACATCACTTGTGAAATATACAAACTAATATGTGTATATAAAACTATTTAATTCTGCATCAAAATTTAAATATGATAAATAAAACATTTTAAATGAAATAAAGATATTAAATATATGTATTCTTAATGGTGATTTATTAATTTAATAAATGTACTGTTACATTACCTATATTTCAAACATTCATAAAATAAAATATAATTAAAAAAAATATCAATTTATTTGTTGATGTTTCAAATGACTCGGGGGAAAAAAAAAAGATCTATTGGTCAGTGAACCTACAGTACCTTCTGAGCAAATTATTGTTGGATCAATGCAGAATGATTTTTGTGAAGGGGTTTAGAAAAATGCAGTTTCACTTTCAAATCTGAAATGCATGCCAAACATTCGGACTTGTAAATGATAGGATGGAAAATCTTGGTAATACATTGAGTCAAGTTTTATTAAGAATCATGGTGCATGTGCACAAAAGAAAAGTGCTTATCATCAGGCTCATTGCAAACACTGACCGAGTAGCGGTTTTAACTGCAAGTCAGCAGTCTTCGAGATTAAAGTTGAAATGAAAGGTGACGTGTCAGTTGGCATGTGATGGGCGCCACTGTAATATGTTTCTATTCATGCTGGGCAGCAGCTGCAGACTAGCACTGTCTCTACAAGCACACAGGGATGGGACGGCGGCAAACCGCAAACAGTCCTGCAGTGTAAATGTGTGTGGACCTGTGCCAGGTATAAGCGCTCGCACACACACACAGATCTCGCTGGAGGAGGTAGAACCACAGATGGGCATTTCTGGATGGCTGCGTCTCCTGGAGGGGTCAAAAGCAGTGGGAGGTGTTGGCAGGCCTGTAATGCTGCTACACCAGCACCTCACAAAACACTCACACTATCTCAAACATATGCTGTCACTGAAAAGTGTATGTGGAAATGACAAGAGATGTGCAATATTAGACAGCTAGCTAGTCAAGGCTGTATGCTGTGTGATTCGTGCTGTCCTTAACAACAGATGCCTGTTAGATTGTTTGATGTTATGATTTGACCCCTGAGAGACCCCTCGATAGACTGCAACATCAACTTTTTTATGTCACAACAATACACATTTATACTGGGTGATACATAAGATGTGATTACGGCTTGTAAAATGCATTCATGTCCTTGTAGAACTCCTAATTACGATTTGTATCACCTGACCGCTGCAACATCATGTGGAAATACTCAAATGTAGTTAAGCAGTTGCATGCACAAGGATGGATTCTGTGTCCTCACGTCCTTCTGATTTTGTTCTTTCTAGGTCGCCTGGCAAGACTGGTCTCCACGAGAACGCAAGTCCGTTCTTTGTGTTCTTGGAATTGAGAAAAAGCCTAAGTATATTATAAAGGCATTTGCATAACAATTGTTGCATTGTGGTTTTGTGTATTGATTTTTCAAATTACACCTATACATTTTGGTGTTGATAGTGTTGCCACAGAAACTAAAAATCAACAAACAGCTCAAGAGTAGCACATCTGGGTAGTCATCTAGTAATAACCGTGATTACGACATGGCAGGAATGCAACAATAATATACTGGCCATTTTTGCATCACCTGTCAGTAATAGCCATGCAACTTAAGTCAATTGGACATAAAACTATAGGAATAAAAAAGCATGATTTCCTTCAAAATTTTGTAAACAAACATTCCAAAGGATAGCCTAATGATTAATTTGTTTTAAATATTAAAATACATTAAGAAAAGAATTTCACATTCAGAAGTAAATTTTCTAGTCACACTGTGGAACCACCTGAATATTTTATTAGAGTAAAATAATGTTAATTATTATTGTTTTATTATTTATTATTATTTTATTAAAAAGGTCTACTATTAAAAACTAATAGTAATACATGTCTGTCCTAATTCACTTTCACACAGTATTTTATGACCCCTATATAACCCCTTCTTTTTTTTTTACATTTTTAAATGCCTCATTTTTTAGATATGGAGAAATGCTCTTATCTATTCCTCTATGGAGCTAGAATTGTGTCTTTATTATATGCGAGAAAACAAATAATCTGAGAAAAAAAAAAAGTTTGAGAGAAAAAGTTATCACACTGATAGCAAAAAAGCATTTCATGAGAGAAAAAATAATATTTGAGAGAAAAAGTGTTCATACCAATAGCAAAAAATAATAATATTTGAGACTAAAAAAAGTTTTGATAGAAAGTATTTTCTCATAGAACATAAAAAAAATATAAATTTGAAATTTGTAAAATTATTTCTGAGAAAAAAAATCTCTCAAAATACTTTGAAAAAATATATATATGTTTTGCTATCAGTGTGAAAAAAAAATTCTCTAAAAAAAAAAATGTGTTTCTCTCAAAACACTTTTCTTTGCTCTCGATGCAATATCTTGCTCTCGTGTCAGGATTTTGCTTTCGCTGTGAAAATTGTGTCATGGGCGGGGCCACGTTCCTATTGGCCAGTCGGGTGAGCATCGTCTTGTCTTGGGAGTCGAACTGAATCATTACACCATTGTTCGGTTCTCCTAGATAGATGCCGCCTCTGCCTTAGTTGAGCACGGACACTCCAATGTTTGAGTAAGATGATGACACACACAACTGTATGGGTAGCTGGCTGAGCAAGTTCAGCATCACTGAAGATTAAACATAAAAAAATAGCACTCATATTCATGAATGAATGTGTATTCTATTATTAGCTTGCTAATCGCTAGTAAAACTAATCGCTAATTAAAAAGCAAAGCACCTGAAGAGTAACTGCTTCATCATATACAACCTCCTGTACAACTTTCAACTAACGTTAGTATGCATGGAAGGTGGCAACCCTATAGCTAGCTAACGTTAGACAGTGATTGATATACCGTTTGAAAGTGTCCCACTTTTTGTTTTGTTTTGTTTAAAATAGTCTTTGTATGGTTGTTGCACTACACGTTTAGCTACACTGCATGTGTAGCTTGCAAACTCAGCTACACAGGGCTTATTCTAAATATTTTGACATGTTTACATAAAATAAAAAGTTACTGTCATTGTAATGTGCATTCTTGCTGCTTTTTATTTCTAGCATTTCCATGCATACTAACGTTAGTTGAAAGCAGTTACTCTTCAGGTGCTTTGAGGCTAGCAAGCAGTGCAAAGGTAGAAACTATGCTCACTACTCACTAAATAAGGAGTGAAACTATCTAAATCAAAACATTCATCTGGTATTTGATTTAAAAATAAAATAAACCAGGTGAGTTTGAAAGTTTACCTAGCATGATGGCTAATTAGCGATTAGCTTTACTAGCGATTAGAAGATAATAATAGAATACACATTCATTCATGAATATGAGTGCTATTTTTTTATATTTAATTTTCAGTGATGCTGAACTTGCTCAGCCAGCTACCCATCGAGTTGTGTGTCATCATTGTACTCAAACATTTGAGTGTTGGAGCTATCTAGGTGAACCGAACAATGGTGTAATCATTCAGTTCGACTCCCAAGACAAGACGATGCTCACTCGACTGGCCAATAGGAACATGACACAATTTTCACAGCGAAAGCAAAATCCTGACACGAGAGCAAGAAATTGCATCGAGTGCAAAGAAAAGCGTTTTGAGAGAAACACTTTTTTGTTTTCACACTGATAGCAAAAAATATATATTTAAGAGTTTTTTTCAAAGTATTTTGAGAGATTTTTTTTCTCAGAAATAATTAAAAAAATATTTGTTATGTTCTATGAGAAAATACTTTCTCTCAAAACTTTTTTTTAGTCTCAAATATTATATTTTTTTGCTATTGGTATGAACACTTTTTCTCTCAAATATTATATTTTCTCTCATGAAATGCTTTTTTGCTATCAGTGTGATAACTTTTTCTCTCAAACTTTTTTTTTCTCTCAGATAATTTATTTTCTCGCATGTAGTAAAGACACAATTCTAGCTCCATATTCCTCTCTGTTGTTGCTTGTCATTAGATATGCATTATATTTGAAAGGCCAAACATATAGCCCTACATGAATATAAAAATAAAGTGAAATGAGTTTAATACCACACATAATAACCAGCCTACACCACAGACTTCGGATCTCTGAGGTCATCTGGAGCATTCCCTTCAACACTGCATAATGCCCAACATTTCTAACACTGCCAGAACTCCATTGAAGGCTAGATTCACCACAAACGCAATTAATCTATGTATGAGGAAGTCACACTAAGCAAACACAGAAATCTCTTACGATCTGTGGATGTTATCTAAGATAGTGACGTCTTGCCAATGTTCCTAGTGTGCACCCACCCTTAAGATGAACTAAGTTCTGGAGTCTATTTCCGCGTGTGTGTGTGTGTGTCTGAGGTCCTACACACAGACTGTGATTCCAAAGAAAAAGGAAGTGGAGAGAGAAAGAAAAGTGCTGGGTAGACTGAAATAGTCAGTAACAAAATTGTGTTTGATCTCATTTCTCCAAATGCTTCTCTCTTTCTCCCTCTCTTCCTTCCACAGACACAAATCACAAGTGGTCGCAAATATTAATTTCTGTCAGTTCTCTTGAGTTTTGTGGCTTTTAGTAGGTGTCCATTAGCTTTAATGCTATCTATATGCTAGTGTATTTCCTACAAGTTGGCAAAACAACCTTTAGCAGATACATATCTTTCTCTTCTGGGAAAAATACTAATGACTCATTCTGCACTATATATAATTGTTTGTCTAATAAAATGCTCTATAGATTGTAAATGACCCACTCACCTAAACATACCTTGACATAAATTATTAATTTACCATAGGAAAAATATGGTTTTCAAAGCTTTTTGACAGCTTTTTGACAGTTATAGCGCCACATATGGTCCGAAATGTGCATGCTTGTTCAGAATATTATAACACATATGTCCACCAATTTTCAAGTTCTGAGTTTTCCTTTAGGATTTATAAGCTTTTGAGTGTATTTTGCCATGCCCATTTTCTAAACGACCCTGTTATAGCCAACCAAATGCAAAAGTTCAACTTTGTTTTGATAATTATTGATCTAGAGCAGGGATGTTCAACTTCGGTCCTGGAGGGCCACTGTCCTACAGAGTTTAGCTTCAACCCTGACAAAAGCTCTTTTCTAGTAATCCTGAAACCATTGATTAGCTTGTTCAGATGTGTTTAATTAGGGTTGGAGCTAAACTCTGCAGGACAGTGGTCCTCCAGGACTGAAGTTGAGCATCCCTGATCTAGAGAGTCCAGAGAATTGTCCTAGACTGGTTTGGTTCCGATCGAGCGAAAAACCTAGGACTAGTTTGCAAAAGTAGGTTTTTAACATAATTGCAAATATTTAATGAACGATTTGATTGACAGCAGTGGTTCTTGAGGCAAAGTTGTTCAGTATGAGGAGATCCATCAAATGATATGCATATTGTGTGGATGTGTGTAACACCATGTGTTTACAGATAGGCTATAAGACATGTGCAATACAATTGGGAGTCTGCACAAGGTGATTATTTTGAAATGATCACCTTGTGCAGACTCCCAATTAACGTGTCACAGTGTCTGGTTTGTGTATTCCTGGTGTCCACTAGAGGTCCTCTTCCCCCACAGGTGTCAGTCACTATTGGACTACAATCCCCATCACTTTTGTTGGACTCATTATTCATTATCACACTCAGCTGTTCCCACTCACCTTGTTAGTGTCTGTCTATTTATACCCTGTCTGTTTGATCACTTGGTGTGGAATCCTTGTATGTTGTCACCCGCTTCCCAGAGTCTGTCTCAGTTTGTTTATGTGTTTATTTCTTGTTTTGGACTGCCTTCATGGACCTTGACCTTTGCCTGTTCCTGGTTTTGTGAGTACGGATCACCCTTGAATAAACTGCGCTTGGACTATCAACCTTTTGTGGGTGTGTCGTGACAGAAGGATTCCACCAATGGATAGATCCAGCAGTACGGGTTTCCGTATCCTGCCCACTACTACGGGGAGGAAAGGATCCCAGCACAATGGGATTTCTCGAGCCGGAGAGGTGGAACCTCGTTTGAACATTTTTCAATGTTTCGCGCTTTGGGCCCGTCAAACTGAGGAGGCCATGACGGTCAATTCCCCCGAGCCCCCTTCCATCAGGCATGGTCAATCTCTTGAGGGAACTCGTCTGGCCAGGTTTTCTGGGACCCGTGGAGGTCGTGGGAGAGGAGGGGCTAGATGTGAGCCCCGGCACCACTCCCCGTTTCGGTCTTTCTTCGACCTTGGGCAGGTGATGCTCAGCCCAGAGCACCCTTCGCCACGGGTCCTGTCCAGCCCAGAGCCTGCACCTCGCCATAAGAAACGACAGAGGAGGAGGAAGACTTCCGTGACTGCCCCGGTGGTCCCAGTTCCGGTGGTCCCGAGTCCGGTGGTCCCGGGCCCGGTGGTCCCAGGTCCAATGGTCCCGAGTCCGTTGGTCCCGGAGGTCGTTCCCGTGCAGCCCGCTGTCATTCCGGAGGTCGACCCCGTGCAGCCCGCTGTCATCCCGGAGGTCGTCCCCGTGCAGCCCGCTGTCATCCCGGAGGTCGTCCCCGTGCATCCCGCTGTCATCCCGGAGGTCGTCCCCGTGCAGCCCGCTGTCATCCCAGAGGTCGTCCCCGTGCAGCCCGCTGTCATCCCGGAGGTCGTCCCCGTGCAGCCCGCTGTCAGCCCTGAGATCGTCTCGGAGCTGCCCACCATCAGTCCTGCCACGGCCAAGAGGGCTGTCTTCCTCTATTATGCAGTGGCAGTACTGCATGCGTGGAGGAGACACGTCACGTCTGCCGATCCAGAGACTGTTCACGTCACGTCTGCCGATCCAGAGACTGTTCACGTCACGTCTGCCGATCCAGAGACTGTTCACGTCACGTCTGCCGAGCCAGTGACTCTGGACAAGATGGCAGATGCCGAGCCGCTGTCTGTTGCTGTTCCTGAGCCGGTGTCTGTTGCTGTTCCTGAGCCGGTGTCTGTTCCTGAGCCGGTGGTGTCTGTTGCAGTTCATGAGCCGGTGGTGTCTGTTGCTGTTGCAGTTCCTGAGCCGGTGGTGTCTGTTGCAGTTCCTGAGCCGGTGGTGTCTGTAGCAGTTCCTGAGCTGGTGGTGTCTGTTGCAGTTCCTGAGCCGGCGGTGTCTGTAGCAGTTCCTGAGCCGGTGGTGTCTGTTGCAGTTCCTGAGCCGGTGGTGTCTGTAGCAGTTCCTGAGCCGGTGGTGTCTGTTGCAGTTCCTGAGCCGGTGGTGTCTGTAGCAGTTCCTGAGCCGGTGGTGTCTGTAGCAGTTCCTGAGCCGGCGGTGTCTGTAGCAGTTCCTGAGCCGGTGGTGTCTGTTGCAGTTCCTGAGCCGGTGGTGTCTGTTGCAGTTCCTGAGCCGGTGGTGTCTGTTGCAGTTCCTGAGCCGGTGGTGTCTGTGACTGTTCCTGAGCCAGGGTCTGTCCCTGTCCCGCCTTGGTCTTCACCGCCATGGCCGCCCGAGTGGTCGTCTTCACCCTGGTCGTCTCCGCCGTGGCCGCCCGAGTGGTCGTCTTCACCCTGGTCGTCTCCGCCGTGGCCGCCCGAGTGGTCGTCTTCACCCTGGTCATCTCCGCCGTGGCCGCCCGAGTGGTCGTCGCCCGAGGGGTCTTCACCGCCGTGGCCGCCCGAGGGGTCTTCACCGCCGTGGCCGCCCGAGGGGTCTTCACCGCCGTGGCCGCCCGAGGGGTCGTCTCCGCCCTGGCCACCCGATGGACTGTCTGCTTCGCCCTGGCCGCCCGATGGACTGTCTGTTTCGCCCTGGCCGCCGCTTAAGCCGTTCCCCCTTGCTCCTGTTCCCCTCCATGGACCTGGCCCCCTATCCCACCCCCTGATCCTCCACCTTTCCACCTCCCGCCTGAACTCTTGTTTTGTTTGTTTTTTGTGGGTCTTGGAGCGTCTCGTAGCCGCTCCGTAGAAGGGGGGTTATGTCACAGTGTCTGGTTTGTGTATTCCTGGTGTCCACTAGAGGTCCTCTTCCCCCACAGGTGTCAGTCACTATTGGACTACAATCCCCATCACTCTTGTTGGACTCATTATTCATTATCACACTCAGCTGTTCCCACTCACCTTGTTAGTGTCTGTCTATTTATACCCTGTCTGTTTGATCACTTGGTGTGGAATCCTTGTATGTTGTCACCCGCTTCCCAGAGTCTGTCTCAGTTTGTTTATGTGTTTATTTCTTGTTTTGGACTGCCTTCATGGACCTTGACCTTTGCCTGTTCATGGTTTTGTGAGTAAGGATTACGCTTGAATAAACTGCGCTTGGACTATCAACCTTTTGTGGGTGTGTTGTGACATAACGTAAATGTAAAGTTATTCGCTGTCAAAGTGATGCCAAAATGAATGGGAGTCAGTGGAATGCTAACAGCAGGTTAGCTACAATGGCGGCCCACGAGGAAGCTTCAGTTTCCGGCTGATGGATTACCCCCTTGATCGATCTGCACTTCGGATTCTGACCGGAAATAGTAGACCATTCGGTTATCTTTGGAACACTCATTTCAACATACTACGACTTGGGACGTACTAATTCAATTTTCGAATACTATTTAGGACGGATAGTATGCGAATTGGGACGCACCCCAAGTACAAAAAAACAAAGTCTGTCCATTAAAATACAAAATAATTTTGTATTTATGAATCAAAGTCCTTTGAATCCGAAAAACAAAAGAAATTGGAAATATCCTACCAGTTGATAGTTTCAAATTACGGTTCAAAGGGGAAACAGGTTCATGGGCACTGGACAGCTCGCCATTTGTGCACATTTAATAGCATCCACAAAGCAGACGATTCATCTCCAATGGATTATTTATGGCACAAAACAGGATATACTAGCGGAACACGTTCACATAGGAAAAAAACTGAGAACAAGAAAAACCAGCCTAGGAAAAACACTGAGAACAAGAAAAACCTGCCTTGCAAAACACAAGACAAAGTTACAAGAATTAATTTCCGCTTCAACTTTTCTATAACAATATACATGTGCATCTCAACTTTTCGACATTTATAGAACACATCGACACTCATTGTCTCAACACACGATACAATAAGCAGTTACACGTGGTAGCTGGCTAACTAGTGCGGCCTACTCAACTCAGCTCATATCAAATCATTTCTGAAATTGACATATCTATATCTTTCATGTCTTTTTATATTCAGATTTCATATATATATAAAAAAAAAAAATCACTCACCAAAACGAGATTGCATCACATATTCACTTAAAGAAGATTATTCAATAAAGATTTTCACTCTGGGATCCTTCGATTTCCACTCCACTTTTCTCTCTCTGACGACAACACTCCAGGCTGACGCATCCAAAGTTTCCAAGTGCACTCAATCACAGTTCCCGTTTGATTATGATTTAGTGAAAGGAGTTTCTGGAGTAATGCTCCGTGTGCTGCTGCCTCGTCTGACCTGTTCTCATCTGTTCATGCTGACTGACAGCCAGTGTTGCAAACTATTTTCAAAGGAATGTAGCTAACGCCTTCCCAAAAAGTCGCTAAATGTCGCTAGATGACGCCATACATCAATTAGCATATTCATGACGTCATCGCGTCGTACTTGCTTTCTGCTCATTCACGTCTGTCAGCAGCCGTGCGCTCAACAGATGAACGTGCTGCTGCTCCGCTCAGCCATTCACTGAACAGGGTAAACGCAGCTAGAGTGAGTGACAGCAGGGCTAAACCAAAAAAGTCGGGGTCTGAAAAGTCGCTAAAAATATGCGCGATTCATTTGCGGTCTGGACGCGGAGGCAGTCAGAGCATATCTCCTGCTCTGACTGCAGCTGGGAGCGGCTGCTGCGCGAAGACTGGGCCGCCTGTGAGTGCTTTGCCTTTGGGAAGTGGGTGGGACCCACGGCAGTACCCGCTGCTCGTTGAGAAGAGTAAGAACGATATGTGCTTTCACGTCAGAGAGTCTCCAAAAGTCACCAATAAGACCAGAAAAAGTCGTTAGATATGTCGCTAGTCGCTTTTTTGAAAATGTGTCGCTAGAGGGGTCTGAATACTCGCTAAATATAGTGACAAAGGCACTAAGTTGGCAACACGGCTGACTGCGGCGCCGGCACGAACTGTTGTAGGCCTTATGAATATGCTGCTACTGTTGGCTCTCAGGGGTGTCAGTCACTGCAGCACAATCAGTGATTTCTTTGTAGTACACTTTAATTCTTTATTTTACTTAGCTTTTTCCAACTCTCAAGTAATTTACTGGTGGCCTGTGTTATCCGGGTTACAACTGTATTTCTAAAATTGTGCAAACAATGGTTCTAGCTTAGATTATTGCCCAGTGGTTTGGTCGAGTGCGTAAAGACAAAAAATGTAAGATTAAGAATGTAGGCCTACTGGTGAAAGATTGTCTCTCTGCTTTGTTTACTTTTATAATAAATATTTCTGTCTAGAAATCCTTGGACTAGTTCGCAAAAGTAGGTTTTCGAAAAAAAAAAATACCAGAAAATTGACCCAGGGTGAAGAGCCAATCCGAGACATATTGTCCGCCTTGAGCAAAGGATTCCAACGATGTAAGTCACATGAGCCTACGCCTAACGGTTTAGGAGTTATGAGCCATTTCGTATTTTTGACCGCTGTAGCGCCCCCGTCAGGCCGATCGGGGCGGGCCTTGGTGACGTTGTAGGCGGTGTGAGTACTACCAGCCCCCAAAGTCTCAAGTCTCTACGACTTACGGTTCGGTCTGCCCGATCAGTTTATATGGAGAATGCTGCATCATGGGAAAATTAACAATAACAATAGGGTTTCAGCACTTCGTGCTTGAACCCCTAATAAAATGTGATTTAATGGGTTTTTAAAAGAGAAAAATCTTAAGACTTGCAAATGAATGTTTAATGGCTGTGAAGCAAATACTGAATAGCGCAAGTGTGCAACATTTTAAACAGGGCATAAATTTCCTCTCAAACTACAAGCAATGTCTGAGAAGGTGCTGTGCCGTCACCTAGAACACCGCAGGCAGTGCAGATCAAGAGTTAAAACATGGAGGTTGGGGTCTTTTGCATAATAATAACATGATAATCTGGATATGCAAAACACCAGTGTGAATGACGGTTTTGAATGTAATAATTATGGGAAAGCGAACAGCATAGAGCCCTAAACTAAGCTAGAGCACAAAGCTACATGTATACAACATGCATGGACACACATATACCCTTACACTTCACTTCTTTAATTGTGAGACTAACTGCATTTTAATAAAGCTGCTGATAGAGTAAATTTAGAACACCAGAATATGTATGCATGGACACACGCATACACTCACATGCACATGCTCAAATGTTTATTCTCCAGTTCCTGGATGCATACAGTAGCTAGTAGGGCATGTGAACATTATGTTAAGTGATGTTCGTATTTGAAGTAGACCTCTGCAGTCGGTTTTAACGATATGCTGATGAGCGTTTCGTCAAAAAAAACAGCACTGGTAGTTGCCCCAAGGGCTGAAAAGCAGGGTGACAAGAGGAGAGAAAGCTGTGGGAATGGGTGTTAAAGAATAAACTTAGCTAAATGTGGTTACTCCTCAGGCCATGTCCACAAATTTGTTCCATATTCATCTTGTGTTAAAGCTGGCTGTTAAACCGCTTTTGTTGGGGGATTCGACACACATGTCAAAATTTTTTAAAAATGCAGTTTGATACCGATAATGCATGGTCAATGTTAACATTTGTACATAAAAAATAAAAAATAAATATAACAAAAAAACAAACAAAGGAAATCCGTTTGAAGGACCTTTAGAGTTTACGTTCACACTAATTGCAGTTAGTAATGTCCTAACTACACATAAAAAATATGTTTTTCTTGAACTCAGGTGGCTACAGCGATCTGCCACGCCACATTTAAGACAGCACATAAGACATGTATTGTTTGAATTTTGTGATAAATGGAGAGAATTTTAAAGCCATGACTTTCAAGTAACAACGCACAAAGCTTTTTGAGATCACTGGATGGGAGGCGGGCTATACAAATAACTTGAACTAGCCTACGACTTATGGCAATTTTCCACTGCATGGTATGGTACGGTACGGTTCGGTACGGCTCGGTACGGCACGGCACGGCACGGCACGCTTTGGCGCTTTTCCACTGCATGGTACGGTACGGCTCGGTTCGGTACGGCTCACTTATGGCGCATTTCCACTGCATGGTACGGTACGGTACGGCTCACTTTAAATGGTACCACCTCTGTTGAGGTTCCAAGCGTACCGTACCGATACTATAATGTGACGTGAAAACACTGCAGATCACTGATTGGTCAGACAGAATCGTCACTTCAGCGTCATTGTATTTGCGACACGAGACACTAAACCCGCTAGATTTAAATAGCCAGACAACAGCCAACGCGGTAGCACCTGTTTTTAGAGTATTTACTTGACAAAAAAGTTAAAAAAAATCAAACAAGAAATGGCTGAATCGTGGTCAGTGGACGAGGTGCAGACGTTCCTCTCGTTGGTTGCCGAGGAGCGGAAGTAGCACAGCTCTTAGCCGCACACGGCTACCACCGGACCTACAACTATTAACGATCAGTCCCACCCACTTTGAAGCGGTACTAACTGCAGTGGAAAAGCAACCGTGCTAAAGCGAACCGAACCGTGCCGTACCGAGTCGAGTCGTACCACACAGTGGAAAAGCGAAGCGAGCCGAACCGTTCCGCGCAGAGTCGAGCCGTACCGAGCCGTACCATGCAGTGGAAAAGCGCCACTATTCATAGTGTCAAACAGAACCTGTGTTAAAGCTACAATATGTAATTGTTTTCACTATCATACTAAACAGCATTTGAGTCTGTTGAAAGTTATAATGTTATTCTAGGGCTGGACAATAATTCAATATGATTTTTAAACACATTTCCGATATTTCAATATACATTACAGGCATGGGCCATGTTTACGTTTTCATTTTTACTGCGTGATAAATATAAGCAGCACGGCACAACGGTTCATATGTTTATTGAAATTGACCGTTAAAGACCCGCCCCCTGTAAACTGATGTTATGTCCAACAAGATACGCCGCTCTCACGCCACATCATGTTCTCACACAGTAAAAAATACACTGCGGAGCAGAGAGGACACTGACAACGTGCTGACAGACAGGACAGAACAGGTTACTTTTGATATGAAACAAAGTCTCAACTTTCAAATTTGCCAATTTTGTCAAGAAATGTAAACAATAAATACCGTTTTGTGGCTCTTTAATGTGTCTGACAGATCGCTGTATAGCCTCAGTTAAAGCTGCTCGTAAACCGATCATCTCTTCCTTCTAGTTCATTTATAGCATCAAATAAACATGAACAAAAGGAATGTTGTTTTAACCGCGGAAAGACGTCAGTACACTCCGTTTTTCAAGTTCAAATCCTCCAACGTTAATCTAAGTTAACTCTCCTGACTGCTTTGTCGGACAAAAATGGCGGATTCGGCGAACAGTTATTATGTGCAAACAGCTGGAAACTATATTTGTGCAGTGTGCGCATGTCAAAAAATCTATTCTGATTTGAAGCTTGTGACATTAACGTGCACAACAACGCGATCAGCTCTCAGCATCTCGAAAATGCCACGCTGATATTGAGCCTCATTTTAGTTCTCCTTTTTTTGTCCCAAAGTCAAAATATGGTCCATAATGTTTGAACGAAATAAGAACAGCGTGCCGCTAAACGTTACGAACTATGCAGTTGTCCACGTCTGTCGCCATGGTTACGTCATGGCTATGGCAGTACGAACGGAAACTGAGGATAGCACGGATATTGCGTCATTGACAGGCGACATTTTTTTCCGGGACGGGCCATTATTTAAAAATTGGAAACTTCTCTAAAATAAAAAAATCTTTGGAGACTTTTGGGATATTGTAAGTACACAACTGCAGTATATATCACACTGTGCAAGTGATTTTATTACAAAATTCTTACATATTGTACCTTTAACAGCACAATTGTTTTGTACTGCATTAAAGGGAGTAATGCGTTCTCGCATAAACTTTGACAGCCCTAAATTCTACACAAGAAACATTTTCTACACACACAGTTTGAGTTGCAGTCAGACACGATTTTCTGCCCTCTTTTGATTAGCAGCACTCAATCGGCTGATGTCTGATAATGGCTTTTATCAGCCTCTTAGTGCTTGAAGTACACAACACCACACATTTCTAATTATATAATTAAGGAGAAATTAACAAAAGAATGCTTAGTTGACTTTTGTAAGCATGAGGCCCCATAACTACAAAATACACTCACCAGTTTTCTGATAGAAGAAACATCTTTCATATAATAACTTAAGGACCAGATAATCCAGTTTTTGAATGAAGAGACCAATGATCTGTTCAATAAATGACATCACTGGCATGAACCCAAAAGGCTTTCAACCACACAGACAAAATAATTTGCATAACAAGCAAATTTATATTCCATTTGATAACAGAACCAAAATGCAAAAAAACATGCCTAGATAAACCTTGAGAATGCTGCCTCTTTAAAAATAAACAAATAAATAGCCTCATGAAACCAGACAGTAAATTCCTTACAGATATTCTTGAGTGAAAATATATGGTGTTGGAAGCCCTTCTCACAGATAGTTAGTCCAGATTTCTCTAATGGTCTGAAATTCATGTTTTACAACAGCAGACCTCAGCAAGCAGAGGCTGAACATGGCAGACCTGAACCCGCAGAAGCTCACAGTGTCAGGCCCGATGGTTCTTGCACATCCTTGCACTCCCCTCTACACTCCCGACATTTCTTCACAAGGGTGATGAGTTTCAGCATCATTAAGCCCTCGCCATTCTGCACCAAATTACTGAGTGTGTTGAAATGTAATTGATCTGGCGGAGAACTAGGCATATTCAGTGTTCAAGAAAGACTCAAGCAAACCAACAATTGGTAATACCATTGAGACAGATTTGAGGGTGTGTTCCTGTGTGTTTGGGAGAATCTGTCTGACAGATGGTTGTCACTAGATTCTGGGCAAGGACTCATAGCGATTTTGAGATGGTCATATTGATTTGAAGGCAGTTGGACAAGACTGGTCAGACAGAACGACAGAATGAGCTTACAGACAGAAGGGCCTTGAAGGATCATTACTGGTTCCGACGAGGTTCATTCAGGCGTAAAGCAGTCGTCTCTCAGGATATCTTTAGTAAAATGAGGCAATGCTCGACTACTTTAAAAAAATTAAAGCAAAATTCGCTCTCGCCGCCCTGCCAACAACGCCGTTAAGACGCTCTGATGCTCTCTGACGTAGATCGAATGCTTGGTCTTTTTTTTTTTATTAAGGGGCCGCAAACCAAACAAGCAAGTTGATCGTTATTTGTGCAGATTGACCAAGTAGGGTATAAGTTAACCTCATGGAATCTTTTAAATGTGAAAGTTAGAAATTGATCGATGGAAAGAACTTAACAATTATAGTAACGAAATAAACCAATTAAAAGCCATTTGTGTGGTGTGGCTTTTGTGTTCATGGTTAAGTGCTAATCTGCTAAGCATTCTATTGTGAAATTGTTGCCTTTAAGTGTTGCGCGCCTTCTTAACAAATTCACACTATCAACCTCTTCTCCATTTCGCTTGGGAACTAATGTGGTCGGAATCAAAGTTTATAGGACTGCGTTCTCTGGAATCCTCTTAAGCGGAATACTTCGATTGGTTGCCGCTGAACCGCATCATAGCTCATCATTACCATAAAGTTGACCTGACTTCAACTCTCCATGCCGCTCTCACCGTCCAAAACGCGCCGCAGCTCCCCGCAACGATATCGAGCTTAACCACGGAAGAAACGATAGTCCAGAATCTCTACCTGTTAATCGTGACTACCGGTATATCGCCAACCCCTAATGTTGGTGCGAGTTATATATGCGATGCGACACAGTCATCAAACCATATCGAACTAAATAACTGACCCATCTATTTTTCAAACCCTTCCAGAAACAGAATAGAAACATGCAATTTTAAAAGGTGTCAAAATGTTCCAGGCCTTCAGATCAAGGCATAATTTTTCCTGTTTTCCTGACTGCACTGTGAATAAACAAACCTGTCATCTGCAATTTTATCATGCATTCACTAGTCAACATCACTCCACTGAGGCTTTCAGAGAAATTATGGCACATTGACATCTTTACATTTTCCAAGACCATAGCTTGAAAACTAAATTTAAAAAGAAGAGCTTAAAGATTAAACTAAGACTCAGGAATTTGACATGACTGTACACTGAGAATAGAGTGAAAGAGTCCTCTGTGCTCTATAGCATGTGTAGGAGTTCTTCCGACACAACGCCTGTAAGACAATGAATCAAAGACAATATGCTTTTGTCTTGGCTTGCCTTGAGCCATGCTCAAATTGGCACTGCAAAGAACATTTGAAACAACACAAAAAAAATGCACTACTGTGCAAGGTAACAAGCCACTCATAATTCCAGCCATTTTTAATTGATCTTATATATTGTACCATTCATCAATTTCATCGACCACTTATCAATTAAATATTTACCATCTTATATTCTGCGTAATTGGATGTTTTTAAATAAACTGACACAATTGTTAGGTTGAAGTTTTAGAGCTGGGCGACATATATATATATATATATATATATTAGGGGTGGCACGGTACATGAAAAGACACCCGAACCGTTCGGTTCGCTTGTCTCGGTTCGGTTCGCTTGTCTCGGTCACGGTTCACACGGTTCGACGCATGCGCATTGTAGCCTCGTGCTCAGACAGTTTCGCCTCAGACAGTTTTGCGCGAACATACAAAGACAGTAAAAGTGTGCTGTGCTGCAGAAATGGCAAGTGGAGGAGATAATGCGCGGATTCCCACACACCGGCTGTTCAAATCCGGTGTGTGGGAACATTTTGGATTTCCTATTACTTACTATGACAACGGAAATAAAACAGTGGATAGAACTGCGACTGTGTGCAGGCATTGCGCAAAATGCATTCAATATGCTAATGGAAACACTTCTAATATGACAGTTCGTTTGAGAAGACATCACGCCAATGTGTCGGTAAGCATAAACAGGAGAGAGCCGGTTAGGAAACAACTTCTATTGTCCGCAGCATTAGGCAACCTCTCAGTGATAAGTCGGACAGGGCAATAGCCATAACTAAAGCATTGGGGATGTTTGCACTTTAATTTCAAGTTTAAGAAATGTATCCTCACTCTCAGGGAATAGAAGCATTGTTTATACTGTTTTTGTGTTACTGATTATATATTATTATTATTATTTGATTATTAAACATTATGCTTGACTTTATGATTATGGCCTTTGCTAGTTATAGCCTCATTATATTATGTTATTGCATTATTATATATTTATGTTTAAAGTATTTTGACTTGTTTAAAAGAGCTTTAAGAGTTCCTCTCTTTTTCTTTTAAACTATTTTTTTTTTGTAAGAGCTACACTGAAGTTGGCAGTTTGATAATTGATAAATGCAAGTTAATCGTTGTGTGCTAAAAAGGCACAAGTTCCTGTAGAGATAACAATACACATTCTCCTTTTTTTGTGCCAAGTAAACAAAAAGAATGTAATTATCAATGTCTTCTCTTTTGCTGTATCAAAATCTTACCTAGCTTTTACTCAGAGATGGTCCCAATAATGTGCTTAAACTAAAGTCAAGTCAAATTCATAGTGCATGATTACATAATGATAATACATTAGCCTATACAAAAAATATTATACTGTATTCTAAATTGTGGATAATTAAGCTAATAAGCTATATATCATATGCTGAAGGAAATTTCTGGAGTGTTAAAGATTAAAAGAAAAAATAACAACAAGAACCGTACAGAACCGAAAACCGTGACCCTAAAACCGTGATACGAACCGAACCGTGGGTTTTGTGAACCGTGCCACCCCTAATATATATATATATATATATATATATATATATATAAAACATTGATATAAGTGATCACCTGGCTATAGACCTATCTATATTGTATTTATATAAAGGACATAATATATATACTAATATAACAATATATATATAATTATAATAAAATAACAATATATATAATGTCCATATCCATTGGACACTAGATCTTTGGTAAGTTGTAAGGAACACTATTATCAAGTCCAACCTTTAGTTTAAACTGATAATCGTTTGTTTTACTTGCGTTTCCGCAGTTTCCCCTATTAAATCCAGTCATGCAGCAGGCTCTTTTGCCATCAGTCCGGCAGGAAAGTGACGTCAATGCATAGTATACCCTCTATTCTAAAGTCGAACCTTAACTAATGGAAAGTAAACCAAAAAAAAAAAACTTTGGTTCCGTATTGGAACTAAAGAAAAAAAATCTCCAAGGCACATATGTAATGGACCACAACTCTTTGTCTGGAGGAAAAAAGACAAACGAAAAACAGAGTGATGAATCGTGGAGGAGTTCGGAGACGCAAGTAACTCTGACACTCTGATCCATTGCCGAGGGCAAGAATGTGAAATGGAAAAGTTCTCATCAGGAGTGGAGAGGCCTTCTTCTGAGGAAATAAATGGCACCCACACCTCCAGCTCACGGAGAGGAGACAGAGAGATAATGAAACGGCAGGCGGATGTTTGTTTATCGACTTTTATGAATTCTATTTGATCTTGCTTCTGTTGTCACTTGTTGGCAAAAACACAAAACTCCCTTGTGCCGCTGGTTCCGAGGGTGGGCAGGACAGCAGAGGGAATATGACAAGGAATGCAAGCAAGCAACAGATGGGAAACAGAGTGGCCAATTACACTGCGCTGTAAAAATGGCTGGGTGTGTGTCATGAGAGGAGGAGATGAGGTGAGGTGATTCATTCAGACAAATGATACCTCTCTCACAAGCTGCCTCCTGCTAGAACACTGTATATGTCACCCCAGGTTTCCAGCTAGCATGCACGGTAAAATGTAAGCGAATAAATGCAAAATGCAAACCACAGAGGAGGCTGCTAATGAATAATGTTGAGTGATTTCAAATAAATGTTGTAGTGCCGTGCGGTAGGCCACAGGCGTTAAGAAGCTTTTGCGGAGCGCCTCTGTGATTGCGTCCCAAGGGCATTTCAACTGCCCTGAAATTCTATTTCCCAATGCCGAAAAGCCTGTTTATGCGCGACTGTTAATGCTCACAAAAGACGCTCTGATCACACCAATAAACCGTGCAAATCACTGAAGCACCGAAACATCCATTCGCACCAAACTCGAGCATGCAGTGATGCAGAGTGTGTCACTAGGCACGCTGATTAGCATGGATGTCAGTGGAGCACTAAAAAGGGCAGCTCATCCAGTGCCAGGTCCTCAACAAAACAGACCCCATACAGTACTGCTGTCTGCGTCATTTATGGGCATTCATTCAGTCACATTTGACAAATTATCAAAATTAGGTGTCATATCAAGATCACAATAAAAAGTCGATAACGATGATAAGCTCTGGATATTTTTACTATTAATATAGCAGCCTATCACACAGCAGAAATAAATGCGAACACAGCCAGTCAGTGCATGTCACTAACTAATAAGTGATTTCTGCGTGTCTCTGTGTGAATGAATGGCGCGGTTTTGTCTGATACACAAACTCACACTTGATGCTCACAGTAGAGGTGGGCGATATGGCAAAAATATCATATCACCGTTTTTTCAGGAAAATCTCGTTTCACGTTTTGTTTTAATCACGATTCCATTTCAAGGTGGTTTTACTATTTTGCAAGTGACTGAGCATAACAGCCAAACTAATGCCTCTATTTTAAAAACAAAGCCTTGGTTAACAAAATATAGCCTAAAATAAAAAGAATGGCAGACATTTAGGCCAAAGTGGTGAAGATAAAAATCTTTGTCATTATTTTCTTTGTTAATAAAAAAAAAGATACAGATTACACAACTTAATATACAAATGAAATAAACAATGCTTTATTTTTTCAGATACAGTAGGTGTATTTAGCAGTACCATTGAAGAAAGTAATTAAAGCTAGGGTAGGTAATCCTGTTCAGAAACATTTTTTTTTATACTGGGTGAAATGGTGCTTCGATTCTGATAATAGTCAATACATTATGTGTTCAGAAAAAGGAATGAAAAAAAAATCTGACCTCTGTAGCAGCTGTAGGACAGTAAAAACTGCCATTCGGTGCGAATGTAAAGAACCAATCAGATGCCTTCATATCTCGTGCCCGAGCACCACTGCGTGCACAGCAGTGATGCGTGGGTCAATGTATAAACAACCCGCACCCGACCAACGTTTTCAACTAACCCGCCCGCAACTCGGACCGCAAAAAAAAAGAAAGAAAATATTGTACCTGACCCGCTTCCTGACCCGCTTTTTTTAAAGTAGCTAGTAAATGCTCAACGCGTCATGGGCCATAGACGGAGGAACTAGGGGTGCACATTTTTCAGAATGCTGTATGATATAGCCTAGTGTTTTGTAATAAAGGCTTGATTTATTCATTTATTTCGTTTCATTTTCTTAACAATTAAGATGCTGCATGTGTTTATCCAGTCTAATCGACGTGTGCGTCTCTCCCCTGACTTTCCCAACAAAAATCCCCCCCACCCCCTCTCAGAAAATAGGCTACATAAAACTGATATTACTGAGCTATATGCGTTTAAAAGTAGCCTATTAAAATGGCACAATGGCATTGCTCAGTTCAACGCGTTGGGAAATCGGGCATTTTGTCCCGCGTCAGCTTTTATTCAAAAGTTAATAACGCGCTAAACATTCAAAAGGTAAATAAGGATTTCCCACTTTCATCTGCAGACTGCTCGTGCGTCATCCTCGCGCATTCAGCCAATAAAGTGTAGACCTATGCATTTCATAGAACAATATTTTTTTAGCCTTGTAAAACAAAATGACAAACAATGTATTCACAAGTTTAGTGATTTATTAAACCAGCACCAGAGCAACAAGTGCAAAATAAAATAAAAAGTTCAGTAGCTTAAACTTGTTGACATTCAAAATTAAAGTGCAAAATTTGCACAGGATGTTTAATAGATGCTATTTGCACTGCAAATAGGAAATTAAACTAGAATAGTGGATAATTAAGCAGTAAAATTTAGTCTAGAAAAATCACAAGTGCACAATAATTGTATTAAATCTGAACATGAAAAAACATTTAGTGGGGAACAAATATGAGAATAAGTGTAACATTAAATCTGGTAAAACGTTACACATTGCTCTTTCTATTGTTGTAAAATACATTCATGAAAAACAAGATAACAAAAATAAAAAATATTAATTATTTTATAGCCTACTATAAAATTGAGACATGTTTTAAATGTATAGCACAGCGGTTTAATGAGGCAGCAACATGATGGATAGTACAGAACAGTCTATACAGAACAGTCGCTGTATTGATATGAAAAGCGGCACACAGCGCTTATGCGCATCCCGAGCGCAGAATGATGCGCTTGAAGCCACATGAGTCACAGCGCGCACCGCGTCGAGTCCACATTGAAGAGTTCAAAGCACGAAGGAAAGACATATTGATGCTTAGAGTATTATACAGTATCTATCTAAGCAATAGTTTATTTATTATTTTCTTTTAACAGTTTTAAATGTCAGTTACTGTGCGCGTGAAGAACAGTTAGCTGCTATAGTGCTCTGACTCCAGTGTTGTGAGCAGACACCCGGTAGAAAGTAACTTAGTTAAGGTACAGCAATAAAGTCCGGCAAGATAAAGTTGTTTAATGCAAAACCATAGACCTATATCTACAGATCAAGTATAATTATAGTAACATTGAATCATCTTGGAGAGAGTTTTTCATCGTGTTGACTGTCGTACCAAACGCGACGCGCTGTTTGATGCTGAATGGAGAATGACTGACAGCCGCAGCGGAGGGAAAAAGTGTACGTGATCTTGAATTTAATGACTTAAATATTCATTTATATCTCACATTATACTATATAATGGCTTCAGAACACTTATAATATAGTGCACGACAACTTTATGGTGCTTTATAATGTTTTTGTGCCTTTTGTGGGGCTTAACAATAGCACAGAATAGTATACGCAGAATATCGGATTTGGATCGGCCTCGTCTGACCGATACCCGATCCGGCAAAAATGTCAGTATCGGACATGAATACTGAATATCGGATCGGCGCATCCCTATAAACGACCCGACCGACCGCGACCCAAATATCATTAAAACATTTTTTGGATGACTCGTAACCGCGGGTAACCGCAGGCACCCGCTCATTTTGGATCAACCCGCGCATCACTGGTAGGTACATGCAGCTGACTCCAAATGTGGATGCGAGTTCATGTTTGTGGGGGGGCGTAGCTTTGGACGGAGCACTGACAGGAGAGGGCGGAGCTTAGAAGAGGTGCCACTTTCAAATCTGGCAAGCTCTCCAACATTACCGACCCTAGCTTTAAATGAACAAATATGAAATTAAAACATAGACTTAGACTACATAGACTTCACTGCATTAATTATACATTGATTCTTATTAAAGCTACTATTAAAGTTCTCAGTCAGTGAGTGATTTTCTCTTTGTGTTTTGTAAATATTAAAGAGATAGCCTAGTTCCCCCAAAACTGAAAAAGTCTGAAAAAAATTACTCTCTCAAGTTGTTTTAAACCTGAAAAAGTTTCTTTCTTCTGTTGAAAATAAAAGTTATTTTGAAGAATGTGGGTAACCAAACAGTTGCTGGTCCCCAGTGTATAGTTGTTTCTCCTATGGAAGTCAATGGGGACCAGCAACTGTTTAATTGTTTGACCAGCAAACTGAAAATATCTTCTTTTGTGCTCAGCACAATAAAGAAATTAATACAGGTTTGGAACATTAGAGTGAGTCTATAATGAGAGAATTAAAAAAAAAACTATCCCTTTAAGGACAAGGGGCAGGATGTTTACTATTACCGGTAAGTTACAGTCGCTTTAAGATCGGCACGCGACGCATCTAATATACACGAATATGACACATGCACCAGATTTTCTCTAAATATTTGCTTTCACTTTAGACATAACCAATGTAAACCTTGTGTGTATTTGACAGTATTAGCGCAATGAGACGCTAAAGATAACTTAGTCCAGTAACCAGGCGCTGTTTGAGAGGCTTTTAGTTCTTGCGCTTCGGGTGTGCGCTATGCGCTCAGAAAAGCGCACGTTAGAACAGCGCAGTGCGAATGAAATGTTTAACCGGAAAGGCTTTAAAGCACATGTAAATAATGAACTCAACATACTGTACAAGTACAACGTGACGTACACACATCACAGGTTAAAGCAGAGGTACGGGACACTGCAATTCACAATTGCAATTGGACACTGAATTAGACACACTGGACACTGAATTGCAGTGTCCCGTACCTCTGCATTAACCTGTGATGTGTATACATCACGTTGTACAGTATGTTGAGACAGAGATGCCAGAACTGCAACTGATAGAATGCACTGTAACACAATACTAGCTTACTATATTTCTTCAAAAGCAGATCGTGGAGACATTTTATTCATCCACAATCAAAAATCGTGATATCGCACACCCCTGAGATCATGAACACATGAACTTCATCTCCAGAGCTGATTTAAAGGAACACTCCGACTTTTTGGGACTTTAGCCTATTCACCTTATCCCCCAGAGTTAGATAAGTCCATACATACCTTTTTCATCTCCGTGCGTGCTATAAGTCTGTTTGACGCACCCATCGCTAGCCTAGCTTAGCACAAAGACTGGATGTAAATGGTTGCAGCTAGCATACTAATCCAAATAAGTGACAAAATAACGCAAACATTTTCCTATTTACATGTTGTGATTGGTATAGTCACAGAGTGTACAAAAAACAAAGTCACATGAGACACAGACATATTTTAACCTTATAAATACTGGGAACTATATTCTCTGAAGGCGAAGCACTGCTACTTGGGCGGAGTGATAACCGCAGCACCTGAGATGTCACGCTGGTTTTGTTGACAGAAGAAACAACGGCGCGTCTCAGGTGCTGCGGTTATCACTCCGCCCAAGTAGCAGTGCTTCGCCTTCAGAATAGTTCCCAGGATTTATACGGTTAAAATATGTCTGTGTCTCATGTGACTGTTTTTTGTACACTCTGTGACTATACAAATCACAACATGTAAATAGGAAAATGTTTGCGTTATTTTGATCACTTATTTGGATTAGTATGCTAGCTGCAACCATTCACATCCAGTCTTTGTGCTAAGCTAGGCTAGCGATGGGTGCGTCAAACAGACTTATAGCACGCACGGAGATGAAAAAGGTATGTATGGACTTATCTAACTCTGGGGGATAAGGTGAATAGGCTAAAGTCCCAAAAAGTCGGAGTGTTCCTTTAAGAGTCACTTCACCAGCTTTTCACCATTTCATTTGAGATAAACTACCGTCAAATACACACTGAAACTAAAACTGAAAGATTTTCACGACAAACCGTCAAAATAAAAGTCAAGTTCAACTTCAAGAAATATATCACTACTGTAGTCTATACTAAAATGTACTTCTCAAAGTAATAATAATATTATTATTATTATTTATATGGAATATCATACAACCAAGATATTTTTTCATCCATGTTTAAATGTTTTACTTTTGTTCAGCATCTTATTTTAAAAAAAAGTAAGTTAATTGTTATATTTTAATTTGATTACATTTTAAAATATTTATTAAATTGTTAAACGTTTATATAAATTTGCATTAAATCATGAATACTATTCAAAAAAGAATTGAAAACAAATCTAATGCATTTCACGGGTAGCTACTCTGTGGAGTTAAATTGTGAACAAACAAGATTACATGTCATGTTTACATTTATTCTCAAGGTCTAACAAATATGTGGAAAATATTTCCTTCCCAAATAATGGTAGGTAAATGAACATTCTGATAAATATTGATGCCGTATGCCTGATATGGAAAAAAATGTTGTAATAGCCCAGCCCTAATCAAGATTTTAATGCTTGATCCCAATCACTTCACTGAGTTCCTTCCTCTGTTCTTTTTAGTCCTTTTTTATGATCTCATTGTTATGAGACTGAACATTGACCAAAGTCCTCATGCACTTCTTTACAACATATCTTTCAACAATGTGTTCAAGGTTGAGCGATAAGGTTGGCCAGGAGGCAAATCTGGCAGGTGCCATTTATCATATGTGTTTTTGTGCCTTGCAAATGTAAATGTTTGGTTTTCTATTATTTCTGTTCATCTTGTAAGAATCAGTTAGAATGGATTGATAACTATAATTATCAACCCATCACAGTATGCCATTGTTTTCCAGCAAACATGTTTATGAATTTATAGCTGTCATGGAGTTAAATTATAGCTTACTGCGTAATTTGAATGTACTGTTGCAAATTAAAAATTTAATTAATGTGTTTTGTAAAGGAAACTTTGAACAGACATTATAAAATACATAGGGCATATTAATAAGGGAAAATTAAATTTGTGGCTTAAATTGAACAATTCTTGAAAAAACAGTTTAAATCTTCACACACACACACACACACACACACACACACACACACACACACACACACACACACACACACACACACACACACACACACACACACACACACACACACACACTGCCTTTCTCAATAATGTGTTTGTAATCTAAACAGATTAATCTTCTTTTCCATTTTGTTGTCAGTATTCCTCTTGCCAGTCAAATCTCTTGACTACCCAGAAAAGGTTTCAGTTTAACAAATGCATTAAGGGCATAGGCTATACCCAGCTATACAATTTTGCATCATCATATATCAATGTACACTTACACTTAATAAAATAAAGAGTCTTGCTGAACAAATACAGTAAAATCAATGTCCACTAAATCTTATAACGTATTCTGCATGTGAAACCAAAGTATGTTGTAATTGGCATGAGCGGCAATCCCACTCTTGATCCCAATTAAGGCAACCTGTGCCTTTTCAACACAAAAGGGCTTGCCACAACACTATGAGGATTAGCGAAAAATTAAGTCGACAAATCCACTGATCAGATTATCTCTCCGAACAGGATCTTCTCTGCCTTACACTCCTCTCGCTGGCACAGGCTAAATGCTACTCCATGGTGTCTAAACTGAAGTCGATAACCTGGCTCAAAGATACCGCTCCACAAACAGTCGATTTCAAAGTGAATAAAAGAAGGACGGAAGAAGGAAATAGACATTGCAACAGAGAGATGAAAAGAGTAAACGGGAAGTTAAAGAAAGGGCACTTTAACCAAACAGTTCGTGATGTATTTCACTTTTAGCTTAGACCACAGCCTTACCTCCCAAAGAACTAAAGACCAACAACAACATTTTCCAAATAGAAATGTTTTATTTTTAAATTACAAATTAGGCCTAGCCTATGTAAGAAGGAATATAGCCTACATTAACAAAAAAAAGTCCTGTAAAATGAAACAAATAAATGGGCCTATTAATATGAATAAAAATGATATAAACAAAAATATATATATAAGTAAAATTAACTATTAGGCCAGAATTTTGATAACTGAAATGCACGCAACGCAACGCACATGAATAAAATTTAAACTGGCTTATATCCATTTTACACACAAACTGCTGTAAAATTGAACGAATAAATGGGCCTAATAATATAAATAAAAATTATATAAACAAAAATATAAAAAAATATAGGCTACATAGGCCTAAACGTTTTAGAAGTAAATGAACTATTAGGCCAACATTTTGATATCTGAACTTTTGCGCAGCGCGCATGATTAAAATTTAAATTGGCTAATATCAATTGTACAAAACAACTGCTGTAAAATTAAACGAATCAATTGGCCTAATTAGCCTATATAAATAAAAATATACAGGTATAGGCCTACATCAAAGTTTTAAAAGTAAATTAACTATTAGGACAAAATTCTTATAACTGAACTTTTGCGCTTTTTACAATTTACAATTGGCTTATGCTGTCAAAAAATAAAACAAAATGTGTTATCATAGAAGAACTTATCTACAGTTCTTTTGAGTTCACCTTCAAGAACACAAGTTTGGACAATGTCTGAGGCTTCAGACTCATGCGATGATCCTGGGTCAGGCTTGACTGAGCATGCTTCAGACTCATCAGCCCGATCTCATGAAAGTGCGTATCTATACGACGAATGTTATTTCTCGTGCCATTTATACGCCAAAAATATTTTTTGCGTGCATATGAGCATTTTTGCTGTATAAATAGTACGAGAAATAACATTCGTGGTAAGTGGCATAGGTTTGATTTTGAAATTGGTGGGGACGGGGACATCAATATATAAATATATTTTAAGTTTTAAACGAAATTATTGCTGGGATACTGGATATTGGTAGGGACACGTCCCTAGCGTCACTACTAAATTTTACGCCCCTGTAGTGGTATAGATACGCGCTTTCATGAGATCGTGTAGGACTCGTGGTGTGAGCAGAGCGAAATTGGAGCGGGAAATAGGGTGACGCTCCTTCCTTTTAAAAATGCCGCTCTGCACTCTGTCCAAGATCGGCCCGCTCGCGCTCCCCGCTCGCTCCCACTCCGCTCACATGCTCTGCTGCACGGTAAGGGAAAAGAAAAAGAGTCTGCCGGGCTGTACTTTTTCTATGCTATGCTCAAAAATGATGGAAGTGAAGAAAAGGACAGAACCCAGAATGTGACATATCTCCGCTGTCTCTCTATCATCAGTGTCACATGAGGTTTACTCCTCTGGCTCTGTACCAAATTAGCATTCGACTCATCCTCTGCCCTGTGCTACGCTACTAAAATCCACCGGCAGCTGATAAACACTGTGATCATAGCACTTGGCCAGCAGTTACATAGCCTTGCCTTGCAATAGTTTGTAAGGAATAACTGATGCATATGGGACAAAACTGCAAGTAGCATGTTGACATGCAAGCTGATGCATGTGACGTATAGCAGTATGAAAACTTTCAAATTGAAGCTTTCAATGACAACCTGAGTTAGCTTTCTGGCTCAAACCCAGTTGCGGTTTTCTGCAGTTTTTGTTCTGTGTAGGCGGCAGAGCCCACCTGAGCCGAACCCCCTGGCTAACAACTCTACTTAGTGGATGAGGGGCAGCTGGGCTTCTAGCCAAAAAGTATAGCCGAGATTCACACTCAAAACCAACAACAAGTAACAACTTCGTGTTCAATTCACCCTATGTAAATAGCAATGGAGAGAAGCAAATATTTTACTAGTGCTCCAAGTGCTAAGGTTCAAACAGGAGGGTCTGGAAAGATCTTATCAGACATTCCCTATAATATTCCATAGTACATTTTGGTTTCAGCTGAGTGGGGAAGCAATTTTCAGAGGGCAGAAATGACAGAAAGAGGAAGAGAGAAAGAGACAGCAAGAGAGAGGGGGTAGACTGGGACTTACAAAAGCACACTTAATACATGTGTGTCCTGTGAGGTTTGGACCATCTTCTTTTCTTCACACCCCAATGGCAGGGACAAGCAGATATTCTGAGCCAGGATGGCATATAAACCAAGTGACTGTAAGGAAGCAAGTGCTGATTTAAGCTAAAGTGAAGGTTCTGTGCATTACCCACCATGTCTCCTGCAACTGATCGACTGTATAATGTACTCTGAGAGTCTGTATGTTTGAAACTGTTAAAGGTGAAATCCAATCATGCCAAACCCCTTCAATCCTCTTATGACAATCCCCCACCCCTGATTTGTGCATAAAAGGGATAACAACCCTGCCATACAGTCCAGCTCTGACAATCATCTGCCATAGCCATGCTTCAGCTTGACCCATCTCAACCTGATGACTCATGGGTGGTAGCATTTAGTGGATGAGATGCCCTCACTCTGCAAATTGGGTTTGTTTAATAACGTTTTAATAGACATTCTATCTGCCCTCTGATCCTACCTCTGTTGCTTTTTATGCGGATCTCCATCCATCGCTGTGAGTACCGCAGAGATGCTTAATTGTCCCAGAGAAGCCGTTAGCATTCCACGAGGCATTAGGGATGCCATTGAGCATGCTCCAGTTGAGCTGAGACAGCAGTCTCACTCAGGTCAGTGCTGAGCAATGCAGACTACAGGACTGGATGCCTAAAAAATGCTTCCATCATCCTTACCTCAGACATAAGTCCCCTGGTTTTTTTTTAGCCTAAAGCCTATTTAGATAGAAAGCAAGGTGTTAAAAAACAGAGGGGTACAGTAAATCACAATTTTTTGACCGGATTTGTTTTCCAAACAACATTTGAGTTACAATAAGTAGCAGATGACTGATTTGAATGGGAATGACATCTCTACTCACTATAGAAGGTGCATGCATTACTGAATTTTTTTGTTTGTTGAAAAAAGGTAGGCTACTTGAGCCAACAGCTGTTTCGTTTGCCAGAAAGTTGGCAAAATATCTAAATCCATAATGAAGGTGCAGTAGGTAGTGGAGTGAGAGGATATTTAGTTTTACTTCAAAGTAAATGAGAATCGTTGTGGGAAAAAAAAAATAGTTCCACAGACATTTCTTTCCAGAAAGATTTCTCAGAGGACCACAAAGTTTAAGGTCCTCAGAAGACCACACATTTTACTGAGGCTGTGTGAGAAAAAAACGGACGTGTCAGATTTGGATGAGATAGCCTAACAGAAATTATGTTTTATTAACAAAGTTTGGGAGGAGCACGTTCAGATAATCAACTCAATTAGCATCAGGAGGTATACAGCAGACATACCTCCATTCTATGACAGTTTCCAGCATCTCTCCTCAATTCTAACTATTCCTATCCCAACCTGGGATGGGGCAGTACTCTGGGTTGCAAGCTCAGAGCCCTCCCCTCGGACAGCACGCCAAATACGCATCACCTTTACTCTATTTAATTAAATGTAAGTGTGAACTCGTGAAAAGTACATCTGCGAAACACAAATTTACCTGACCTCTATTATGGAGTGTGTGCCAGAGGGTGTGTCGAAGTTGGGTAGGACATAACTCTGGTGGGACAAGGTGTGTTTGCTGGCACAGATGAAGTAGTAGGGTAAATGATAGCAAAAACCAAATACATTACATTCTCTTGTAATTCTGACAGTCACAGAGCGAGGACCTGCTGAAAAAGAACCTGGCTTCTGAGACAAAGTCTTTTTCTGTTGCTAGTTTTCCCCCTTTTTCTTAATTAAAGTAACTGTGGCCTCATTGTCTGCATGTAGCTTAAGCAGAGGACAAACTTATTGTGCAAACTGCGTGCCTCTGGGTTGTCAACTCTAAACAAGGGTCTGAGTTCAGTTTATTGAGGACTATTCACGCTATGGTCTGAGAGAGTCTACCAACTGCCTTTGCTGAAGTGCATTTGGCACAATCGCTCATGTTCATCTATCTGCAATGGCAAGGGCATGAAAAACTTTGGGAGAAAAGCTGTGTCTTGCAACAAATTCCCCTTGGTTTAAATGAAGCCCTGCAGTAGGTAATCATTGACTATGCTACTGCAGATGCACAGCTTCAGGGCAAATATACCCATTTAATCATTCAGACCATACGTTTATGCAAAAACATCATTTTTCTGCAGGGGTCAAACAAGGTCTGTGGTCGGTGTAATCCTGACCCTTCCTCTCCTTGTGTGTGGGCAAAGGCAGAGCAGTTCCCCTGCAGCTGCCAGAGCGATGCTCCACATTACAGTGTGGTATTTATAGCCGATGAAACAGCTCCTGTCGTTGGCCACTGTCATGTCTGATGGGCGCAAAAGCAGTCAGCTAAGAACCTACCAGCAAAACACACACAAATGCACAAGCATGCACACACACTTTTACAATCTCCAAAGGGCTCTGAAGAATGACTCACAGTCTCCCTTGTCCTGGGAAAGAGATAGTAAAGACAATGGCTGGAACGCTCTTCCTTGCAGCCCACTGCCGCAGAACTAGAATTGGGAAAGAGTGAGTGCAAATGTTCATCTTGTGGAAAGCTACATGGTCTGCCATTAGGATCCCTGCCAAAGATCTCATCCATGTGATTATCCCACCCCACCGCAGCTACTTGCTTCTTCATCCAACTCATGCAAACACACACACCTGCACTTGTACATGCTAGTCCCTGCCGCCCAATCCCACACCTCTCTCTCCAATCAAAACCTATTGGGAGAGATTTTCCATCTCCTGCTCAGAGAGGCAAACTACACTATCATTAAAACTGATCAGAACCTCTTTATCCCTGCCCACTGCCCACATTGCTATGGAAACTCAGCCAAGAGTAGTCACCTGATATTGGCAGAATAGAAGAGATGAGCAAGGGGAGCGGGGGAGGGGAATGAGATTCCCTTCACTCCAGTTTGATCCGTGATTTTGAGCTTTATTACAGCCCCCAACCTGACCTTCACTTCACAGCATGGGGCGAATGTATGTTAAAAAAGTAGCAAAGCCCTGCACTCTATTACTCCTCCATTCAATCTCAATAAAACAAGCATAAACCAGAACCGTTCTTTCCCTGGGTTAATAATTCTTCTTCATAATTCATCCCAGAAGACAATTATCTATTTAGGGCATTATTAGATTTCTCAGTTCATTACTCAAATATGACAAATGTGACAAGACAGACATGCATGCAGATGATTTCCACTAGGCAAATTGTCCTGTTACATGATCATGTGACTATTGCGACATGTGCAGTCACTGCATAACTGTCATTCATTTAAGTAACACAAAACAAAACCTATATGTGCAAAGGTAGCTTGGGATCAGGTTGGAAGGTGAAACTACACATTATGGAAATCCCATAACCACATATTAGGTTTTCAAGTTAATGTTTCACGACCATAATTGTGTGAGCAGAGTGAGTCAGTGCAAAACATTCATGGAGCAAAGACTGCAATAAGACTCCAGGGGCCTATGACAAATAGGCTAAATGCATATTTATGGTTCATTTGTGAGAGTTGTGATTGATCGAAGAGAACTGAGATTAAAAGCAAACTTTCAACAAGAGACATGATCACATGCTACTAAAAACGTACATGAATGTAAAGGTTTTAAAATACTGGAGTAGAGATAAACTTCACTTCAGCAAGATAAGGCCACATCACACACTGACATATGAACTTTATAACTGCCAAATGTTTTCATCTAAATTTGAACATGTGAAAAGGTAGGCCTGCCCCCAAATAGTAGACTAAACGTTAATCGACAAGAAGAGGCTTAATCGGACAAAATTGTATTAGTCGATTTGTCGCAGATAAGAAAAAACTCCACAGGAAGTGGCAACGTCACATCCGCGAGGGACAGATCTCGTTAACATCTGGTCTTTTGCGGTTATTATAGGATGTCACGCAGGAACTCCAAATGTTTGTCTATCATCCATCAACCTCAAATATGGCTTATCATTTGAAACAAGTAAGTAGTAGCGGCTACTCTGTTTGTGGATTTAAAAAAAGAAATTCCCAGAAAAAGTCCCCTGGCTAAATGAAGCTTCCCTTAGGAAAGTTACAGGGACTGCCGTTGGCCAAGGCAGCTCTAAGAACCCTGGCAAGTAAACATAGCAGAGTAGTGTCAAATTCATCCTCTCAGTTTGTCTGACTTTAATGTTAAATGAGTGACTGCTACCTGACCCATAAAATTGCTGTGGTTGGTGTAATCTAATATAGTCAGGTTGTATGTATTCAGTCAATATTTTTGATTTAAAACCAGATAACCACTTTATGGTTGCTTAACTAATCATATTTTTATAGTTTATTTCTTTAAACAATCGAAAAGTGCTAGACTGAAACCTGGTATTTATAGTATAGCTATAAGCTATGATATTTACATATTTGTATGAAATGAAATGCTCATAATTTCGTGTTCTGCTGATCTGATCTAAGGCCAAATGCAATGCAAATCAATTGATACAAGACAGATTCAGATTGCAGTTTAATTTTTTGATGAGGACCATCTGACTTTGGAGGAGAAACATCTCATCATCTCTAACCAGAATCCTAAGCTTGTGAAGGTATTAATTATCACAGCAGATTTAATTATATCATTAATTCCAAGTCAAGCGAAATAAGCTGCCTCAATGCAAAAACACTATTAAAGATGTATGAATGTTGAGAGATTGCACACGAGTCCAAGTACTGTAGATGTAATAACACACTTTACTATGAAAGCTTGTTATCGGTGTATGCTAGGAAAAGCAGGGACTGGGCAGAACATCTGTAGAACACATTGATTTTACAAGGCTCTTAAGTGAGGCAAATGTTTTCTGAGCATCGATTAAAACAGCAGAAGACATGACGGTAGATAAAAACCACAGAGTAGCCTTAAAAGAGTGAAGCCAAATTGTTATATGATGATAATTAATGGTGCCCATCCTGTAGTGTGTCTAATGGGTGTGATAGTAGATTAAGTAAGGAAGAGCACTGGAGGAGATGCCTATAATGTAAATATGCTGTCTAGGTAGACAGCTCACTTTCTCAAATTCGGATCCCAATGCCGTTTAGAAACATTACCTTAAAGCTATGAAGAATAGTAAAATGACTTGTGGGAACTGTGTTAGGAAAAACAATCATCATCATCATAATAAGTGGTTTGCATTGTTGTAATAACAGGCAGAGAAATATATTAATGCTATCAACATATACTCACATTCACACAAGTAATCCACACAAGATTTTGTAGTGATCATATTAATAAATTATTATTTATTTTTGTCATTGTTGCGCAATCGATTCATTGAAAATATATAAACCAATCAAACAAATCGCTTATTTACAAATATTTCCATTTTCTTCATGTACTCTCATGAACACTACTAAGACGGATGTTAAGATTTATGGAAAATAATGTAATTCTGTTCCTCACACAATTGCTATCAACACAAAAATTTAGTCATGTAGACTACCTATATGACACATTTATTCAAATTTTGAGGTTTGACATCTTCAGTCCCCATTCAGTCTTTTGACGGAAACTACATTCTTCAAATTTCTGCTTTTTAGTTCCATCAGGGAGGGAGGGGGGGGGGGGGGGGGGGGGGGGGGGTCATAGAATGAAACAACACTTAAGTAAATTAAATTTTATTTTTTGTTGTTAACTATTTCTTTAAACACCATCTGCAGTCCTCAGTAACACGCTGCCTTCTTCCTAGGGGTCTAAAAGTAAACACTACGATTTCTGCAGTGGCTTCA